>JAXQQM020065662.1:0-42500 GCA_034641835.2 Pinus albicaulis
ACCTTCACGAAACTGCCCCAACATATGTGTAGTTAACTATTGATCATTGGCATTTGTAGTTATTTGGAGTTATAATGGTAATTAAAATCCTATCCAATCAACTGGTTTTCAAATTACACTATAGTGACAAGAGAAATATTACATTGTTGGAAGTGAACCAAGGATTTTCTCTCAAGCTAATGCATCCTAGTTTGAATTGCAATTGTTTGGACTATAAAGTAAAGGATCCCTAGAGAAAAAACTTTCTAGAGACTTTTACATAAAAATATATCTACCTAATGATGCAAAGTGTCAAATCCTAGTCTTGGAATGTCATCCTCAATTATAGCTACTTGTTGTAGAATAAAATTCATGGTTGTGTTTATCATTTTAATTTTTTTCTCTTTGCAAATGCATTTATGGGGCAATGTGTATTTTTAGTATTTAAAATAAGGATTGATTTCAATGTGGTAGCTTCTTATTATAGCTAAGAAATATTTTGTAATTTGAGTCACTATATCCCATTCTCTTTTATGACTACTCTATTGTAGCCTTTATAAACATATGTGGGTGTATAAAATCACACAATATGGATCAATGTGCAAGACAAGAGGTCAACGTAAGTGCACACCTTGATCAACATAATAATTAGAAAGGGGGATTTAGCAAGTAACTCAATGTCATTTTTATTATGGAAGGAACATGGAAAATCATGAAATTCAACAAAATCATTACTAAATTGAATGAGAAGAGGGTCTAAGAAATTGTGCATACTTGGGGGCTTAATAGTTTTCACTTCATGAATGAGTCAAGTATGTAAATTTTTATGAAGGGTGATCTACCGCACTACATCCTTTTTGGATAGGGGTTGAACCCTTGGAAGGCATAGAGGACTATAATAAATAGTTTTTATTATCCTCGAATAGGGTGTATGAGTTAACATGAAGTCATTCAAAATTTTCACACTCATAAGGAATAACTAGCAATAAGTATATACAATCAAGAAATGATACATCTCACATCACTTGTTCACGATAATAGAGACCATTATCAAATGTGATGGGACATTGTGATGACATGAATAAGCATTGAGAACCTTTAGTGACCCACCCAAGATGATAAGGGTCAAGTTGAAGATTAATTGGTAGAGACATTCCCTTGACATAGGTGATAGAGACCAAATTACTTTGAATACCATTTCCCATAATGTACTGGAGTACTCAATTCTTAATCTAGTAGTTGTGGGTAAAGATCATAATAACAGGGCTAAGAGATATGGCGAGTCGTCTATACAATGTTAGGATCAGGATCAATCAAATTGTTCACATTGATTATGTCCATGAGAGGGGTTTATATCTGACAAAATAAGGCTTTAGGAGCTCATGAGTTATGAAAGGCACAATAAGCTATGGTGGTGTGAGGGGTCATCTTGTGAAAAGTGTAATGCTATCCTATGCAAGGTGAGGAGGGTGGATTTCAATAAGAGAATAATGGAGTGGGAATTAAGTAGGATAAATAGTGAAATGTAATGGGATGGCTACCTAAATTATTTGTATTGGGAAGATAATTTTGAAAAGATAATAAAAGGGATTCACAAGGAACCAAAATTTAAATCAATCAAAATTTAATTTAATTATAACTACTTATTCCAAATCAATAATGGAGAGATGCATCTAGAACTTGTAGAAGGATTCAATATATTACTATATGATTCAATTTTGATATAGCCAAAGTTAAAGCCAATTTACATAGATATGTTGTACATAGCCAATAGAGTACGTTTATAGAAGAAACATGTAAAAGGCGTCTCAATTAGCTATAGTGCTAAGTTTTTGGTAAAAAACCCATTTTCAATTTCAACACAAAAGAAAGCATAAATGTAAAAAGTATGTTTGATTTTTACCCATACACTATTGATCATTGAAAATAACAACCTACTAAGATTTTCATATACCTTACAAAAATAAATTGAATTCAAAATTAAACATAAACTATAAATATAAAAAATATTATCATATGTTTCCTTAAAATGGAAATAGTGAATATCTCAAACATGTAAATTCAAAATTTCAAAAAATAATCATTTTATTAACAACCATAATGATTAATTATACTGAAATCTCTCCAACGATTCATGAAAAAGCTTAATAATGATTAATTATATTATAAACTTTGTAAAATTTAATTGAAATTTTCGTTATATAAAGAAAAACAAATACCACTATGTAAGTTCTTATATACCATATTTACACGGAATATACTTAGCGAGCTCTTATGGACCATCCCTACACCTAAATTTGCTAAAAGCAAGTATTAGTTCTCCCATACGTCAAGTAGAAATCGAGTGACAAGATTCGATGTACCGTGAATAACATGACGATAGAAAAGATTTTCGGTGATTTCTTTGACAATTTTTTTTATGAAATTAGAGTGATTTTAATTTGTTTTTAGTATTATTTATATATTTTTAATAATAAAATAATTAATTTTAAAATATAAAATTAAAAAAAATAAATATTTTAATATAATATTATAGAAAAAATTTTAATGTTTAATTTATTTATTTATAATTTTATAAAAATAAATATTGTGCAATTTATTAACTTAATTATGTTGAATGAATATTATAATAAAAATGATCAGAATTACCTTAAACAAACTAAATTTCATTCATTTATAATTTTAAATAAAGTAAAGTGTATTTACTTATTATGATGTTGATTAAAATTAAAAAATAACACGTACATATTATTTTATATATTTGCTACATGTATATTTACGTATTAGGTAATAGAATTATATATGTATATATATAAAATAAAATATTATTAGAATTACATTAAACAAACTAAATTTTATTCATTCATAATTTTAAATAAAGTAAAGTGTATTTACTTATTGTGATGTTGGTTAAAATGTAAAAAATAACATGTACATATTTGTTACATGTATATTTACGTATTAGATAATAGAATTAATTATATATATAATTGTATTTTGAAAAAGATATTTTATTTATTTACAAATTTAAATTTATGATGATAATGATTATTTATATTTATTAAAATAAAGATTGATTTATTGGTCTTAAAAAAAGTAAGAAATCATTTGAAATTATTTAAAATATTATTTCAATGCTTGAAATGTATTAAGTGAAATGTTCTTATTATTTTGATGATTTGGTTAGGAAAGAAGGTGTTGTGACAAATATTTTAAAACTGAGATCTAATTTGGGTATAGACACAATACTTTAGGAGAAATTGTTTTTCATTTCAATTTTCAAAAGTGATAGACTCTTACATGCCATGGTATTTCATTATGCAATCTGGTAAGAGTTAGTTCTTATTTTAGCAATACTAATTATTTTATTTACTCAAGTGAAAATAGAGAGATACTTTTCAAGATAAGAGAGAACCCCTTCATAGTATCTTAATTTTCTTTTATTATCTAATTCTTTATTGCACCCATGGATTCTTCTTAAACTTAACTATAATATATATTTAATATTATGGATATTATATAAAATAATTTTTTATTTATTCCCCAATTATTTAGCCAAGACTTGACATTTTTATGCCATGCCAACTTAAGTATATGTGGTTTTGTTTGGAGTAGAAAGAAATTTTGGAGATACTCTTATAATTGATGTTGTTTATCTTATTTTTATATTTTAAGTACCTAATAATAGTTGTGTTGTCAATGGTGGAAGGGATCACTTCTATGAAGAAGATAAGATAGGGTGTATTGCTTATATTTTTGAGATAAGGGCTGAGAATTATATTTTTCTTTTTACTCATTACCTAAAGAGATTTTTTTATGGAAGTAGAGAGAGTTGTCATAAAATTATGATATGTTTTCTTATATAATATGATATTTAATTTAGTATTTAAGTCCTTTAAGAAGAGAATAACTTTATTTTTTTCAAAAGCAAGTACCTTTATTTATTGGAAATCTTTTCAATGCAGCTCTTATGCATAAAAAAAAATAGAGTTTAAATGGAGATTTTATGCATGACAAAGTTTATAGGGTCAAAGGAATATCATGAGAGTTGGGTAATTTAAAGGGCCAAAATTGACTATTTGGTTGTATATAGAAATATTTAATATCAGATATTTCACAACATTATTGACCAAACCATGGATACAAGTCATGTGGTTAAATATCATATGAAGCTTTATGTGTCCATGATGGTGGGTGGAGCATCTACCTACAACGTCATAAGTTTTTAATTTTCTACATAGTTTAATCTGGAAAAAATGATTATCAATATCGCTCTTTCATTACACTTTTGAAAATTATTAAGTCTGAAGAATTAGATAACTTGATTAGTTAGCTAAAACAAAGTCCTCATCTAATCACAAAAAAATTAAGTTTAAAATCATCAATTAAAATAATAAATCAATTAATTATAATTCTAACTATAAATTTTTCTATTTTAAAAAATAATATTTTTTTCTAAATTATAATTATTTTATTCTAAATTTTATTAAATATTTTTTACCTAAACAATATTTTTTTATTAAAAATAAACATAGAAGACGATACAACACATAGTGAGATGCATACAACATTAATATCTCAAATCGCTACCATATTTATATGTATCAAAAGATGGCACACTATGCATGGACTTATTGACTGGAATAAAGTGTAAAACAGTTGTTGCAGGCTGCATAAAGTGCAAAACAGTTAATGGAGGCTGCATTTAAACCGTAGAGAAAAAGGCACCTACATATTTTAATACTAAAAGAATCCACGATATTCGTAATACAAACCGAGGAAAGATTCAAACATAAAAGAGATGGAGAAGAGCGTTTCATTGGCATATACGGGAAGGGGAAGCGTGGGAATAAAAAAATAAGCAATGGCTTTCAGTTACAACTAAACCGACAAAAGCATGTGGACACACTTTTAAACTCCGAAATGAATACGAGGTACCTATGAGGCAAAGAGAGGAAATATTCAACTCAGAGAGATGCCCTGGAAACCGTTCGTATATATGTGGAGAAAGTAAGATGACGCGGGGGGTGGCACCTTCTGAATACAAAATTACTAATTGTCTGCATGCCTGTTGGATAGGAATACAATATTAAAACCATAAACCAAAAACCATTTGAATAATGTGCTCAAGCCTACTTTCTAGTGCTGCATGACGTTTTTTTGCATCGGCGTCCAACAAGTGAGAGAGTATCCGTGCAGACACACCTAGAGAAAGCAAAGTAAATTGCAAGTGATGAAACAGGTATAAGTATACACCCACCCTCTCATAGTTGTATGCCCATACTGCAAATGATATAAGCACAAGAGTCGCGCCACCTCCCCGTTGAGAGGAATTGTTTTTTTCTTGTTTTCCTAGTGACGCTAGTAAAGAACTCAGCGTTTGAGAACAAAGAAATGATGAACAACTTCCTACGCTTGGGGACTGGAATTTTAGGTCTCTCAGCGCCTCAGTCCTCTTTAATCATAGATTTGAATTTCGGTTTTTATAGATCACATCAAACCTTTGTTTTATGCATTTGAGATGGTTGAGATGGTTTTATGGATTTGTTTTATGAACTAAAATGTTAATCATGGCCACTGATTTCTCTGATTTGATATGACATTACAGGAAGTGCTTTTGCTTTGCTCATGTATGGTGCAGCAATGTGAGTATAGTCTGCAAAATTCTAAAATTCAATAGGAATAAAACACCATATTGGGTATAGGACTAATTTGAATTTTTGTGATATTGGTCATGAACAGTACAACATTCAAGAGGGTGATAGAAAAGAGAACTACAGAGAGCTTTTCGGGGTTACCATTTGCAGTAGCTCTCTTCAATTGTCTTCTCTACACGTTCTATGGGTCCCCTCTGATCAGCAACGGGTGGGATAACATTGTAATTATGGTTGTCAATGCCATTGGCCTCCTTCTCGAGTGCTGCTTCGTTTCCATCTATCTTATATTCGCTCCACCTAAACCCAAGGTAATCTTTGAAATTCAGCATACTTCCTCTAATGTAAATATTAACTGAAAAGCCCCTTGGGTAAAATTAATGCAATCTGGAGGAACTGCACTTACTGTCTCGCTCTCTATAAATTTTTTGTAGAGGAGAATGGCTGGGATGGTGATGTGTGCGTTGGTGGTGTTTGGGACTATTGCGATAGCTTCATTTTTTTGGTGTACATGACCACAAGCATAAGAAGGTCCTTGTAGGAACCGCAGGAATGGTAGCGACTCTCATTCTCTACGCTTCCCCGCTATCCGTCATTGTAAGCTTTACCCTTTTCATAATTATGGCCATTATACCATAATTTTGGTAATTATGGTGTAATAAAAAATCTCAAAAGGCTCAACAGATTTCAGCATCCATTAATGCTACTGATAGTGCCTGTTGTTAATGTCTTTTTACTGTGTTTATTATTATTCAGAGATTGGTAATCCAAACGAAGAGCGTGGAATTCATGCCCAGCTTCTATTTCTCACTGTTCGCTTTCCTCGGAAGTGTGCTGTGGATGGCGTATGGCTCTCTCAGCAGAGATATTGTTATCATGGTAATGTAATAATTAAATTGTTGTTACGAGTTTATATGATGAAATTCATGTGATCAGTTTATATGACCCAGCAATATCCCGCAGTAAGAACCTTTAATTTGAAGCTACTGCTAAGCGTTCTTTTATTTTGTGTGTACTTCATATTTTGCGCAGGCACCAAATTTTGTTGGAGTGCCATTGGGGTTGGGTCAGATGGTTTTGTACTGCTTTTATCGCAATAAAAAGAGCCCACGTGTTGAAGATGCAAAACTAGCGGATAGAGACTTGCCCTTGGAGCCGACGAAGGAGAAATGTGAGGAAACAAGTGAAGAGGAAAATGGAAAATTCCAATCATATGAACAAGACATCGAAATGCAGTTGAAAGTATGAGCAGAGGCGGGACTGAAACACAACTCTCTGCAATATGCATCAGCACTTAGAAGTATGCATTGGTATCAACACTTAGAAGTATGCATTGGTATCGAATTGTTTCATCTGTGATTACTACTGGAAAATAAACAAAAGATCGATTCTTTTGTCAGACGAAAAAACCAGAGAATCTTCATTAAAAATCCATTACTTATATCGCAGCACTCTGCTGTCTTTGGTAATGTGAAGATGTAAAGAGTATGAAACTCTCATAACCGTTTCTGATTTCAATTCCAATCTATTCAATGATCATGTTCTATCTTTTCTCCCGTTAAATTTGACAATCATAATTATTAATGATATAAATTGCAAATAAAGTTAAATTAGATAAATTTTGATTGGGTATTATAATTTATTAAATTAAATTAAATTAATAATAGTAATATTTAGAATGCTTTTTAACATAAAAATAATAAAGATAAATTGTATTTTATAGCAGGAAAGAGAGATGTTACAACTTTGTATTGAAACATATTCATTTAAATTAAAAATAAAATTTCTATTGTTTTTATTAATAAAAATATGCATATTTTATTAAAAATTTAATAATATATATATATATATATATATATATATATATTACTAAAAAGAAATAAGGATTCATTTTAAATTTGTATTTATGAGGAGTTTAGAGAAAACAAGAGTCATTCACGATTGAATTTTTAGAGGTACAAATATTTCTTCAAAATGTTTATAACAACTAAATCTTTTAAAAACTACATAGTAAAAAAGAAAAAAAAAAATCTTTTATACTCTCTTAATAGAATTTACAATACGGTTACATAACTATATTTTTTATAAGATTTAATCATAGAAATAAAGGATGCTTATTTAATCAACGACTCATATATATGGTTAATTGGCAATACATAACAAGTATAAGATTGTGTATTTATAACATCAATATATATACATATGTGTGATCGCATGTATAGTCATATGATTAAAGTTTGGGTGAGATTTTATTTTGTTTTCAAAGCATCCACCTTAACATTGATCTATATCTGCGTTATATAACTCCACCATGATCTTTTTAATCAGTGGTCAGTTGGCATGTCAACTCCATTTATTACCATAGTACTGACCTTTAATTACTATAGTACTGGCCTTTAATTCCTTTGACAGCTGCCGATTTCTTACAGATTTTAACGCGCTTTTCTATGGTACTCTACTGATCCTCACCGTCGATCCTTTTTCCAATCAACAACTTGCATTTTCGGCAGGAGATCTGACTTAACGCTTCCAAACCCTAATACATACTTTGAAATTTCCGTCTACAGCTCATTTTTGTTCTGTCTGCTCGACTCTTAAGCTCATGGCACCTCCAGGTGTAAGCTTTCAAATGAGGATAATCCTTTGACCTTCAGATTATTTGGTCCTCGGGTTTTTGGCTAAGTCTTTCGTCTAGCTCACTATCGGTCAAAACATTATTCAGTCCTCAGACAATTTAGAAGGAAGAAAAATGCTACTAAGAATAAGTCCAGATTCTTGCCTGCCCGCCATGACATCTGCTCAACGAGATTTCCTTTCTTCAGTAGTTTGCCATCAGGTAAGAATAACTCTGCAATTTGTCCAGTTTTATGCATTCATTTTCTTGTTGTAAGATAGTTTGAGTCTTCTCGTAAGCGTTAAGTGTTTTAATGTTTACTTGTATACTGTAGGCTGTCCACATGGGATTCTTCCTCCTACAGGTAATATCATCTTCGTGCTTCCACAAGTTTCTTACTTCTTGGCATTATTTTTTTTTTTAAGTATTACGAAGAGGTATTTTATATTCTCTCGAAATAACATCTTTCTCTACAGGTCAGTACTCCAACCCTGACCTCTTTGGCATAGAGTCTATGACTGGCATGCACTGCAGTGACTCCTTCGGCCTCGGCTAACACATGGGCTCTCTCTTTCTCCAGGTACCTTGGAAACTGAAGTTACTGCTCCTAGATTCTGGCTTCGAACAAAGTTTCTAGAACTGAAAATCATTAAGATGATTCGAGGGGATTAAAAACCATTTTGTCCAGTTTTAAGATCGAACTCGGTCTAGATTGCATGGCATTTATTTTTAATTTCAAGATTTAAGAACAGAACCTGTAAAGATTCACATGCAATCTTAGTTAATGTTATAAATAAGTGAATCTTGCTTATCTTAGGGTTTACTTGTTCTCTCATTCTCGGTTCTGTCAATTTTTTTTTTTTTGTAGAACCCTCTCGGTTTTTAGTTATATATCACAGGGATATACTCATTTCCTTTTAATGAATTATTTTTCATTTGTACGCAAAATCCTTTTCTCTATTATATGCCTTTCCCACCTAAAATGACTATGTTGTAGTTTAGAATACTCTGCGTAAGAATGGATGTCATTTATTTAATTATTGTTCAGGTATTTCGGAAAGGTTATTGTTTATCTATCATATCTTTTGATTGAATACAGTATCTATCGATACTAAGCTTTGTCCTAATTCCTTATTACTTGTATTTTGTTTGTTTTAAAATAAATCTAGAAGTGGAATGTACACAGTTTTTTGCTATGTAATACTATACTCTTTTCTCGAGTATAGTTCCGCAGAATTGTTCAAATAAATTCTTTTAAGATTTTTGTTCAATATCTTTAGTACATTTGGTGTTCGGACCACCGTTTACCGAAGTCTGTGTATAGTTTAGAATAACAGAAAGAACAATGTTTCTTAGGTAGGGCGTTGCTCAGAACCTAGACCAATAGTTCTAATCTCTACATAAATCTATTTTTAATTCATATTAAACTTCATAAGTTTTCTGGGTAAAGAAATTATCAGAATTAAAATAGTAGTTGAACTATTCCTTCATAATTTATTATGATTTTTCCATAGAGTTTTAATCTATGATGTAACTGAAAAACTGTAAGCAAAGAACTATCACAGTTAACAGATAATTTTCTTTTTAATATTTAAGGAATTACTTTCTAAGTCCTTTTAGAACATGTAATAAAACGTACATGTTTATAAATAGAAATAATAGCTATGTAGTAAAATGTTGTTTACTTATAAGTAGATTTACATAATATTCATGTATCAAACATTCTTGTTTATAAGTAGAATATGTACATTTGTGTATTCAAATGATAATTATTTATATATATACATAATAAAAAATACCTGTATAACTAGCATTCCTATTTATAACAGAATACAGACACCTATGTTCTCAACTAGTAAATACTTCATATATATAGAATACAAAATAACTATTTGTACTTATCTGTATCACTTTGTTTTAAGCTGTGGTCCTCCCAACCATCAAGAGAGGCGATTACGTCCTCTACCTACCCCCTAGCTCTAGACTTGGATGATACGGGTTAATAGTGGATTCACTTTCTGCTATGACCTCAGGACAGCCAGTGCAATCAGTATCAAAAATCTAGTTTCAATAGTGGATTCACTTTCTGCTATGACCTCAGGACAGCCAGTCCAATCAGTATCAAAAATCTAGTTTCAGGTTTTTTTCTGAGCAATATTTCCACTCGTCTCTACCAACTCTCGAAATTCCTCAACCTTTTTCAAAACTAGAACAAAACCCCTACTCCTCACTAGGATCGATCTTTATCCTCAGAGAAGTAGGCATTTGTTTTCCAACTGTTCCCAACCACTTACCAATTCTTGGAAAACATTTTACCATCAACTTTTTACTTTCTTTAAGAAATTCTTTCCATTAATTAATTATTTCTAATTAATTACTTAGAAAATAAATAACTTTTAGAGAATAGTAATTATTTGAGTCTTTTCACGACACAAATAATAAAAAGAATTGTCTTTTAACTAGTTAACACTAGTTATCCTTAATGAAACTGTCACAATGTTTACACCATTTCTTTTGGTAGATATGTAATAAAAGATGGACCTATGCTAGTTGATATTTCAACTAGTTATATATCTATGTTGTAAGACATTACAATTGAATATGAATGAGATGTACTAAAAAAGTTTTAGTCTCACTCTGACTCACAAAGTGTATGAATGAGATGTAAAAATATTCCATTCTCACTCTCAACCACAAATAAAATATAAATATTTTAGTCACATCGAGTAACCTTTTATATAGATTTTGATAAAATAATTAAAAGTAAAAAAAATATGTTTTTAATGTTGAATGTAACTAAAATTTATAGTTCTTATACATTAAAAATATATATATATATATATATTTGAGAGTAATCAAATATCTCAGGATAAACTTAAAGAAAGGGTTGGATCTTGATGTATTTGTTTCCATTTGGAACTTGGTATTGGATCTTCTACTTCTTAATAATATTATTTATAGTTTTATTTTAAAATTTATTAAAACCTTTATAATAGTGTTATTTTTCTTTAGTTATATATATATATATATATATATTAAAAAAAAAATTATTGTAAATATTAAATTTCTATGTGCTTATTAATTAAATTTAAATTGGAAATTAAAAAATATTTGCGAATATTGTTGACCTTCTTGTAAAACATGTTTCTCTATCATTTTCTATTTGAAGTATCAATGAGGTTTCTCTACATCATTTTCTATTTGAAGTATCAATGAGGAAATTGTTATAGATTTATTTATGCTTCCATTTCATGCATCATTTTCGCTATATTCAACATCTCTACAAATTATCAACTTCTTTGCTATTGGATTTTACGACTTATATGGATTGGAGTGATCACTATACCCAATAAAAATGCATTTCTCAATTCTGCTATCTATATTTTTTTCCCTCGTCTCATTAGGCACATGACGATATGAAACATAGCCAAATACCTTGAGGTGTGCTACATTTCAACTCATATCTTTCCATGGTCCTTATGTAACTTTCTTCTTTACACTTTTAGTGGGGGATCTATTCAAAAAGTAAACTGAACAAGCTACTTCTTTCCTCCAAAACTCATTGGATGGATGTTTTTCCTTCAACATACTTCTAGCTATATTCATGATGGTTATGTTCTTCCTTTCATCTACACCATTTTTTTGTGTTGTGTACCCTATTGTAAATTATTTTTTGATTCCATGATAATTTCAAAATTTATGAAAATATATTGAATCATACTCACCTCCTTTTTCTGATCATAATACTTTAATCTGTTGACCACATTGACTCTTGTCATTGTTTTGAATTCTTGAAACATGTTAAATGTTAATATTTCTTTCTTAGAAAATAAACCAAGTATTTATATTGTAATCATCTACGAATATTAGAACGTTGTAACTTCCTCTAAGTGATTGTGTTTGCACTGGACCACACAGATTTGTATGAACCAACTTCAAAGGTGCCTTTTCTCTATAAGATACTCCCTCAGGAAAAATATCCCTATGTTTTATTATTAGAATGTAACTCTCAGTTGAATATTTGGCTCTTTAATGGAAGGAAACCCCCCAACGGTCTTCTATTGCTGCAATAATCTAAGGCCACCAAAATGTAGATGACTAAAGCTAAATTGCCATATCCAAAAATCATACAAGATAGTTTCTTTTTGAGAAAATGAGTAATCATGTTTATTATACTTAATGGCAAGAGGATAAAACTTATTATTTATCATATTTACTTTGGTAATCAACATCTTACTAGGATGTATATCATATATGAAACAATAATCTCATTTAAAGACTACATTATACCCTTTTAGGTAAGTTGAAAAACACTAAGAATATTATGTTTCAAACCCGAAGCATAATACACATCTGGTATGTGCCTTTTCTAACCTTGTTTTGTGAGGATGTTAACCATTCCTTTCCCAATAAATTTTGGAATATTATTTGACCCAACTTGACCTTCAATCATGACTAAATCATCCATATATACAATTATGCTCTTTTTCCTATCATGTGATTGCTACACCCACAATCTATAAGCCAAATACCATTGATATCTCCTCAATAACATTGCATGTAAGGAATAATGATTCTTCACACTTCTCAAAGAATAGTTTGCATATTTTCTGTTAAGATCAACTTTCTTCTTTCTACATTCATGAGCATAATGATTCATCTTGTCAGAATAAAATCACTTAAATTTTCATTTATCATTCCTTTGATTTGATTACAAATTTTTGTTGCTTCTCCCCCTTAAATTATGAGGATATTGATATGATCTCCTTTCTTGTTTTGAATTATTTCTTTTATTGTTGCTTCTATTTTTTTTACCTTTGCCTCTTGATCATCCTTTTCCTCATGAGATAGAAAAATATTATTTGGATGCATTTTCCAAAGATTCACCATGACCTTTTATTCAAAATTCATGGGATAATAAGGATGCCAACAAGTATTCAACTATTAGTTGTGACAAGTCTTTATACCATTTAATGGGTACGAACAATACATAAAATTTCTTAGGAAATGTTCTGAGAACCTTCTCTGCCATTTTTTTATCTGAAATCACTTCACCATTCATCGTTAGTTGATTGATAATTTGTATATCTTGGGTCATGTACTGGTCCCTGAATTTGATTCTTTCATCTTCAAATTCTCAAAATTATTCCTCATTGTCTACAACTTTAATATATTCATTATCGTAATTCCCTGATAATTAGTTTTTAAGGTGCCACACACTCTTGGAGGAGTTTGTTGTTTAAATTCTAGGAATGATAGTTTTTAAGGTGCCACACACTCTTGGAGGAATTTGTTGTTGAAATTCTAGGAATGATAATTGCATCCGCACCATTTTGGATGGAAACAAGTGTTCTCACATACTTTTCCCTGTTAACTCTTAGTTGATCCTTCTATGCATTCATCAAAGCTTATTCAGTTACGTCATCAACTAGCTCTCTGTATAGCCATGGACTTCAAGTTCTGACACATCCTTAAAATCTAACCAAGTCTACATCTTAATTTCTCAAACTTCATAGTTTTTCCCCGTTATAGTTAAAATAAATCATTGAGAAAAATTCCCACTTTAAGCCATATCTTCCTTATCCTTAATTTCCAAAAATTATTTCTTGATTAAAAAAATATGACTGAAAACCTAGTTTTAATTTTTTTTTTATCTACTAGTTTATGTGAGTCCTGAGATGACTGACACGAATAACCTATGGCTTCAGTAGGCATGACCCAGGGGAACCTAAGCTATTAAAATCACCTGGGGATAAAACTCAGTCTAGGCCACAATAGCCCCTAGCATGAATAGCTTTTTTCCCACAATGTTTCAAAATAATGACCTTTACACCAGCGAATGCCTTAAGAGAACACAGTTTCACCATCTTCTCTAAGCTATGTAATCATTTTTTGAATCCTTTTAATACAATAGTTAAAATCATTTTTTAATAAAAACAAATCATTTTTTTTCACTAAAATCTAAACTTCCCTTTCATTAATATTCTTTCTCTATTCTCTTACTTTCTATTTTATTTATTTTTGAATAAATTTTATTTTTCCTTTATACACTAATAAAAAAAACCTTTTAAAAATACATATCCCTAAATAATAAAGTTTATGCCTATGGTGATTAAGCATGAATATTATTAAACCCACTCGTACATATAAAGCTTATGCCTGAATTTAATAACCTAAATCTTTTTGTTTTATAAAACCTTTCAGCCCTTCACTAAATTGTGGGCTAGTAGCAGAGTGACTCGGAGGCTACGACTCAAAACATGTATGCAATGAATCTTCCAATGGACCTAATTTTTACATTTGAGAGTCTTGTTAGTTGTATATGAAGTAAAATGTTTTTCTCTGACTTGACTTCACATTACACGAAGTGCTTTTCCATTTGAGAGAGTCTTGTTAATTGTATATGAAGTAAAATGTTAATCATGTCCACTGTTTCTCTGACTTGACTTCACATTACAGGAAGTGATTTTGCATTGCATATTTATGGTGCAACATTATAAATATAATAATTTTCACTCCATGGTGTACATATTATTATTATTATTTAATGTAAAATTATGTGATAAGATCTCTCTTACTCTTATGATTGTATCATACTAGCAATATTAGTTATAGCAATATTAGTTATAGTACACCTCTCGGCTCAATAAAATATGTTAATAGAGAAACATTCTCGAATTAATTAGCTTTCTAGATAGGTGTATGGTTGAAATATTTGCTCAATTACTTTATTGTGCAATGAAGGTAAATCAGTCATGTATTTATACATGTAGCATTATTTGATTATTGAATCCATGGAGTTTTTATGCATTGCTAATTTTATAGAGATTAATCTAACAATTCCAACAAATATTCCATCGTTTTTAGGCACAATTAATTGAAAAATATACAAGAAAAAAGACCAAGTTGTAGAATATTGAGACCATTTGAAATGTTTTAACGATAAGAATTTATCTTTTTCAATTGCTTTATATAATATATAATTTTTTAAAATATATATAATATATTTAGCTAACATTGAAATATTTTATTTATGGACTACTTTATTCATGACATTGAAATAATTTACTTATGGACTACATTATCCATATTAAAATATTTTTCGATATTAATCTATTTATAAATACACATCAATATTACTTAATCTTGCATATTGAAAAATATTTTATTTATGATATAATGAATTTTTTTATTATTAATAATATTTTTTAAATGCAACATATTAATATTACATTAAGGATTGAATGAATTACACATCTTCTACTTATTAATCTTATTATCAAGCAATTATTATTTTTCTTTACTTTCAATTTTAAAATGTTTTTTTTTCAATCTCTCTGCATCCAAGGCTAAATCCAAAAAGATCAACCCTAAGGGATCAACCCATCTACACAACAGAGCCTAACGCCAAGGGCTTCCAGGAGATTCACCTCCCAATAGGTGAAATACTGAGCAACTTGAACTAGATCAAGCAAGCTATCCTTGAGGTTTTCTTTCAATCTCTCAACATACACATAAATCAATTTTATATTAAATAAATTATTTATTATGGATATTTAAATAGTTTATTTAAGTACTATATTTATATATTTTCAAAATGTATATCAACGATACATTTTCCTTGTACTCAAAAGTAAAAAAAAATATAATATTATTTTTTAATTATTTTATCTTTTTCTAAATTGATATAAGGTATGTTACTACATGTTATTATATGGACTCAAATATTTATTTTTGATTGAGACATATTTTATTAATGGTTTAGAGTGTGAAATAATTTTACCAAGTCCATGTTTACTTGATTGTAATATTAATTAACATAGAGTCATATAAGAGTTTGATGGATCAAAGCTCTCAAGGTGCAACCATTTTTGAAGAAAGATTTTCACCTTTAGAAATTCATTTCCTTTTAACTATATATATATATATATATATATATATATAATTTGGCATTTTCCTTTAACATATTTTTTAACTTTTAAATTTAATAATCTAACTAATAGACAAAAAAAACCTATTCCCTTGGATTTAGGCAATACAATTTTAAGCCACATTGCAATTTCTTATTTTATAAAATGTGTCTTTGAATGCATGAATGGATTCAACACACTAGAAAACCCATGACACTTGAATTTTGTAAATTACACTACTTAAACTTACTATTCTTAAAATTCTCTAACAAGTTTTAGAAAAATTCATCTAAAATAATGCACAAAAGAGGATCATTTTGTATATTAGTCATATTGTGCTTATTTTTATTAATAAAATATAACTTATAACAAATTGAATTAAATTGATTTTTTATTTTTTATTTCTTAGATTATGTTTTGTTATTATTATTTTTCATTATAGCACACATTATATTCTTATTTACAATTTTATTTTATTTTTATATGTTAACCTAAAATGCATTTCTCATCTCTCAACATAATATATCTTTAGTAATTTAATTTATCTTACTTAACTTTATTCCAATCTATAACCTTAATAATTAAAATGGTTGCATGTCAATCTTTCCTTTTCACTATTTATTAATTGTAATAGTCACATTTAACATTCTCCTCATCAATATTCATAATTCCAACATTTAATTTTCATTTATTTTCTTTTTAATAATTCTATCATCTACACATTTTCATACATACTTTTATTATCAATATCCATAAGTGTAACATTTATTTGGTTGTGATAAAAACATTATAAAACCATGTGAGCGTCAACCAGAGCCAACCCCAATTGCACTCTAACAAAATTTGGTGCGTGCGCAAAATATGAAGTGCACACAGAGAAACAAACACTTGGCGGGAGTTTCAAATAGTGGTCATGTGAACTAATCACATGAATTTCATCATATAAACTCTTAAGAATTTAATTATTATATTACCATGTTGAACATTATTATATAACCATGATAGCGCCATACACCATCCACAGCACACTTCCAAGGAAAGTGAACAGCGAGAAATATAAGCTCGGCATGAATTCCACGCTCTTGGTTTGGATTCCCAGTCTCTTAAACACATTAAAATAATATTAACAATCGGCATTATCTAAGATGTCGAAAACCATTTAGCATTAATAGATGCCGAAAGTCATTTAGCCTTCTAATATTTTTTATTTCAAGAATGTTATAGTGCTCACAATCATGAAAATTAGACAGAGCACGGTAATGGTTTGTTCAACTAAAGAAATCTAAGATTTTTTGTTCCAAGAATGGTATAACCTAGCACTCACAATTATGAAAATTATACAGACCATAGTAATGTTTTTTTTTTCAATTAACGAAATCTCATTGGGAGCTTGGAGCTCAGGCATGGGAAAATAGAGACGTGAGACCAAATTTCCCCACTTAATGATATTTACAATTATTGAAACATAATACTTCTCCCCAACCTGCTATTCTGATATCCAATATGGTGCTTTATTCTTAGATGAATTTTAATATATTAATATGTAAGCATTGTCACAATATATAAGCACTGTCACCATGGAGTGAAAATGATTACACTTACGTTGGTGCACCATACACGAGCAACGCAAAAGCACTTCCTGTAATGTGAAATCAAACCATAGAAATAGTGGACTGCTGGAAATTAATTCCAACTATTGAAGTCAATCAGTAGTAATTGTAGAAGTGAAAGAATTGCGTCACATTGAAGCCTTAGCAAAGGCGGTTGCCGCTTACTTAAATGCAATTGCAAAAGGATTGGAACGCCTGCACAGGTGCAGTACAGAGCAGATAAGAATCGAACCCCTTGATATTCAATCTAAGGCGGTAGCCAATTTCTTAAAAGCAGAGTTTAATGTTCAGACTCAAAGTCTTGCCAACAGCGCAGAGCTTTGATTACAGGTTGAATCAGGCTTTAAAGCCTTACCAATATAATCAATGGAGTTAATGACTTAGGTGGTAATCGCAAGTTTTACTTGTGGTGTCTTGTTGATGTGAAGAATCGTGATGCGATGCGTTCACAATCGCAATCGCAAATCACAGCAGAAATGTTTTAAAGATCAAGTGTCTTGTTGATGTGGCGAATTCTGCAAGTGGAACGGTTCACATATACTTCACAGCTTTTGTTTTGTTTTGAGCCGATGCAATGAATACAATCGCAATCGTTTTATATTAATAATCGCCCTCCACCGTAGCCGAGGTCCCCGCTGATCCCACAGACAACCCGGCATGTTCATATACAATCGCAAAGTGTGAATCAGGGAGATTTTTATTTACACCCCGATTGCATTAACCAATGGCGGACTCGACCATATTATATGGTGGAGTTAATTGATCCATCGCATTCGGTTTGTAATCAGCAATCGGATTTTTTTGATGGACCGTTTGTTATATGTTGAAGTCTAGACCCGATTCATTCATAGGGCAGATTTCATAATTGGCTTATCGCGTTCGATCCTCCATCGGAGATCGGAGTTTTTCATATGAACCAATTTTGTTTTTGATAAGCCCGAACCCGATGGACTTATGAAACGGAGTTAAGATGGTCATCGCGTCCGGTTAGTAATCGGTGATCAGGATTTTAAAAGGGTCGCGAGTTTTGTGTTAAGATCGGACCCGATGCTTTATAGTTTTGTTTTAATTTTAATTATATGTGCGGCATATATATATCGAAAAGGCCCGAGAGCCTGTAATGTAATGTTTTTTTTACTATTTGGCACAGCAATGCGTAAAGTAATTTTGTAATACATAGCAGTGCGTTGATTTGAAACAGAAAGACAGACAGTTTATTTTGAGAGACAGTGAGGTCTCCTCTTGCACTGCGTTGTTGCAGCAATCCTGCATAATTGTAACAGTTTATTTTATGAAATAGAAGTTTGTTTTTTCAGAGTTGAAACTCTGTCTGCTGTGAGTGAAATTTTTATATTTCTCTATGTTAGAAGAGGAGAGTATTACTCTCTTCATTGTTGTTATGGAATTATCAGAAATTCCAACATGGTATCAGAGCTAGTCCAGGCTCTTTGAAGGTCAAAGAAGCTGAAGGAAAGGAGTTCGTTGTTGCAGCAGCTTCTCCAGCAGTGTGAAGACTCAGCCAAAAGAATTCAAGGTATTTCTCTATACAGTTTAGTGTGTTACTGTTGCAGAATAGTCAGTTATTTTATATACACAGTCAAGTGTTTTTGAATCATAGTTAAGAGTGCATAATGGCTGGAGCCAGCACTGGTATGGGTATGGGAAATATCCACCTCCCACTATTTAATGGGAAAAATTATGACTACTGGTCAATAACTATGAGAGCTTTATTTGTCTCCCAAGACTTATGGGAATTTGTTAAGGATGGCTTTGAAGAGCCAGCAAATGAAGAAGAGTTAGATGATTTAACTCAGGCAGAGAGAGAGATGTTGAAGAGCAATAAGAAGAAAGACTCCAAAGCTCTGTTATTATTGTATCAAGCAATGCATGAGAGTGTGTTTCCGAGGATAGCAGCAGCCAATATATCCAGAGAAGCATGGCAAACTCTCAAGACAGCCTATCAAGGCATGGAAAAAGTGAAGAAAGCAAAACTTCAGTTGTTGAGGAGAGACTTTGAGACTCTTTGTATGAAAGAGTCAGATACTATTGACTCATTCTTCACACATGTGACTGGAATGGTCACACAAATAAGATCTCATGGAGAGACTCTTGAAGACAAGAGGATTGTTGAAAAACTCTTGAGGAGTCTACCCTCAAGATTCGATGTGATTGTCACCACCATAGAGGAGACTAAGGATCTCACAAAGTTTTTAGTGGATGAGCTACATGCATCATTGATGACCCATGAACAGAGATTGGGTAGGAGTGAAACTCATCTCTTAAGCATGCCTTTAAGACCCAAATTTTTTTCGGAAGAGGAAGAGGGCAAGGCAGAGGAAGAGGAAGAGGCAGAAGCCAAAACAGAGGTGGAAGGAACAACCCTTCACATTCACATGGAAGGTGCAACAGTCAAAATCACAGCCACGGCCAAGGCAGCAGCCAGCAGAGTGGTTAGAAGAATGCTCTAGGACAAAGGTATGATAAATCCAATGTCCAATGTCACTATTGTAAAAAATATGGTCATTATGTTAATGAATGTAGAAAGAAGCAGCATGATATGGGAAGTAGAACTAGTGAAAATTTCACTAGAGAAAATATCAGCCAAAGTAATTTGTTTTTAGCTTGTAATATGGCTGAAAAAAAGAGTGAGGATTTATGGTTTCTAGACTCCGGTTGTAGTAACCATATGACACGAAACATAGAAATGTTTTCTATGTTAGATGAGAGTGTCAAGTCACAAGTCACACTAGGAACTGATAGCAAAGTTTCTGTTATGGGAAAAGGGATTGTAAATGTTTTAACAAGGAAAGGTGCAAATAAATCCATAGCAGATGTTATTATGTTCCAGGAATGAAGTGTAACCTCTTAAGTATTGGAAAGCTTGTCCATAAGGGGTATAATGTTTTCTTTGATGATGATGTTTGTACCATCATGGATAAACCACCCAGCAAACAATGTATTGCTGAAGTGAAGATGAAAAGAAACAGGATATTCTCTCTCAGAATGAGAGCAGATTTGAAGAATGGTGAAGAGAAAGCAGCAGTGGCACAAGAGACTTTCCAAAGCGAACCAAAAGACGATAATTGGTTGTGGCACTTGAGATTTGGACATCTCAACTTTGGAGGTCTTAATTTGTTGAATAAAAAAGGAATGGTATGGGGTTTACCATTGATAGAGAAACCAGACAACCTATGCGAAGGTTGTATCTTGGGGAAACAACACAGAGAAAGTTTTCCTTTCGAGAAAATCATAAGGGCAAAAGCACTCTTAGAGATTGTCCACTCAGATTTATGTGGACCGATGCAAACTCCATCACTTGCTAGCAACCACTATATACTAACATTCATAGATGATTTTACAAGAAAAACTTGGGTTTACTTTCTGAAGAACAAAAGTGAAGTGTTTGAAATATTTTTCAATTTCAAAGCACTTGTGGAGAACCAGAGTGGGCTACACATCAAAGTCCTAAGGACTGATAGAGGAGGTGAGTATATCTCTAAATATTTTCTACGTATTTGTAGAGAAAATGGTATTCATAAATAGTTTACAACTAGATATACTCTGCAGCAAAATGGAGTAGCCGAAACGAAGAATAGAACCATAATGGACATGGTGAGGAGTATGTTAAAGGCAAAGCATTTGCCTAATGATTATTGGGCTGAAGCTGTACATTGTGCAGTGTACATTTTGAATATGAGCCCTACAAAATAAGTTATGAACAAAGTGTCGGAAGAGGCATGGAGTGGCACAAAGCAAGGTGTCACACACATGAAGGTATTCGAATGTGTGGCTTATGCACACATTCCGGATCAGCTAAGGAAGAAGTTGGACAGCAAGAACAATGTTATCGATGAAATAGGTAACCACAATGTTACCTACTTTTTTTTGGTAGCATAAAAAGCACCCGATTTTGAAAAGTGGTGATGAAGAATCACCATTTTTTTTGGTGCACATTTTTGACACTCTAAAATTTTTATTTATGAAGTATGAATATTTGTTTTAAAATGTTAGTGATTTTCATGCTAATTTTGAAATGTATTGATGCAGCATCAATTTTTTTTTTTTTTTTAGAGCGGTGATTTTCATGCTAATTTTGAAACGTATTGATGCTGCATCAACCTTTTTTTTAGAGCAGTGATTTTCATGCTAATTTTGAAACGTATTGATGCTGCATCAACCTTTTTTTTAGAGCAATGATTTTCATGCTAATTTTGAAACGTATTGATGCTGCATCAACCTTTTTTTTAGAGTGGTGATTTTCATGTTGGTAATAAAACACAAAACTTAGATAAAAAAAACATATAAAAACAATAAAAAAACCAATAAAAATGTTAAAAAAAAAAAAATAGCTCATAAAAATAAAAAAATTTAAACAAAAATAAATAAAAAAAACAAAAATATTTGAAAATTATATCAAAGGAAATGACAAAATTTGAAGAAAAAAACACATAATTTAGAGAAAAAAAACAAAAATTCACCAAAAAAATTAAAAAAAAAAAATCAAAAACATTTTTTTCTAACTTATTAATATATATATATATATATATATATATATATATATATATATATATATATATATATATATATATAAATTTAAAATAATTAAAATTAATAAAAATTAAAATTTGTAAGAAAAAAAAAAAAAAAACGATTATTAAAAACAAAAATGAAAAAAACCACGTGCAAATAATTAAAAAACAAATATACATAAATATGGTGTTTTTTTTTTTTTTTTTTAATGAAACCATTTATAGATTTTAAAAATGAAAAACTAAATAAACGAAAAAATTCATGAAAACAATTAAATTAAATTAAAATTTAAAAATTTTAATAAATAAATTTTAAATTTTAAATTTAAAAAAATAATTGTTCTATAATATTAAATATAAAAAAAATTAAACAAACTGAATTTAAAATAAAAAAATTGAATTAAAAAAATAATTTAAAATTTTTTGAAATTCAAATTTAAAAAAAAAAAAATCAAATTAAAATAAAAATATTAAAAATTTAAAAAAAAATTAAAAATAAAAATAAAATCAAATAAAAAATAGATGTATATATATATATATATATATATATATATATATATATATATTTAAAAAAAAAAAAAAAAAAACGAATTTTATTTTAAATAAAAATATTAAATTAAAAAAAAGAAAAAAATTTTGAAAAAAAAAATTATTATTCTAAAATTTAAAAAAATTAAATAAAATAAAATAAAATAAAATAAAATCAATTAAAATAAAATCAATTAAAAAAAAATGGAGGTGGTGGGGGCGCGGCCCGCCTGCTGGGCGCCTGTGGCCGGCCGGGCGGCGCCACAGGGGCGACCCAGCCGGCCTCCCGTCCCCCGATGGGTCGAAGGCCAATTCTCGAAATCGGCCCTCCGCCCGTCGGGGGCCGGGACGCCGGCTGGAATCGGCCCTCCGCCCATCGAGGGCCGGGAGGCCGGCTGGGCCGCCCATGGCGCCGCCCGCCCGGCCACCGGCGCCCAGCGGGCGAGCCGCGCCCCCACCACCACCACTTTTTTTTTTAAATGATTTTTTTTAAAATTTTTTATTTTTAATTGATTTTTTTATTTTTATTTTTATTTTTTTTTATTTCAAAATATTAATTTTTTTTTAAATTATTTAAAATAAAATTCGTTTTGTTTTTATTTTTTTTAATTTTATTATTATTTTTTGTTTTAAATTTATTATTATTATTATTATTTTAATAATTTTTATTAAATTTTGCCCATTTTTTTTATTTAATTGATTTTTTTTTTTTTTTTTTTCATAATTTTTCTTTGTTATTAACTTTTACGTTTAGTTTTTTAATATAATTTTATAAAATTTGATAAATTTTATATATATATTTTTTAATTTATTTGGATTTAATATTTTTTTTAAATGTTTTACTTTTTTATTATTATTTTTGGTTAATTACATAAAAAATTTTATATTTTTTTATTTCAATTAAAATTGTGTATTTAAAATTAGTTTTTTTTTTTTTAATGAAACTTAATTTTTTTAAATTAATTTTTTATTTAATTTTTTTTTTTATTTAACATTTTTTTTTTTTTTTTTCAATTTTCAATTTTTAATTGATTTTTAAATTTTTTAAAGTTTTTCGTTTAACAATATTTTTTATTTTATTTTATGTTTAAAATTTATTTTTTCTTTCAAAATTTATTTGTTTATTCATTTATTTATTAAAATTTAATATTTTTGTTTTTAAATTTAATTTGTTATTTTAATATTAACTTTTTTTTTTTTAATTTAATAAAATTTAATATATATACCTATTTTAATTTAAGTTCATATATATATTTTATTTTTTATAATTTAAATTTAATTTATTTTTTATAGTTTATTTGTTTTTTTAAGATATATTGTTTTAAATTTAATATTTTCATCGTATTTTATTTTTATTTTTTATTTTTAATTAATTTTTCTTTTCTTTTTTTCCTTTTAATTTGAATAGTGTTTTTTTTTTTTTGAATTTTTAAATTTATTAAAATTTAATATATTTCCTTAAATTTAATTATTTGTTTTAATTTTTTTTTCTTTTTTTTTTAAATTTAATAAGCATTTTCTTTTTCTTTTTAAAATTTAATTTCTATATTTTATTTTTTATAATTTCCTTCTTTTTTTAACCTTTTTTTTTAATTTCATATTTTTATTTTTATTTTTTAATTTCTATATTTTTTTAAATTTTAATCTTAATTTTTTTTTGTTTATTTTTAAAAATTTTTTTCCTTAAATTTTAGGTTTTTTTTTAATGATTGAATTAAAATTTTTACTTTATTTTTATTTTTATTTTTTTTATCTTCATATATTTTTAAATTTTAAGCTTTTAAATGTTTTTATTTTTTAAATTTGTTTCTTTTCTTAAATTTTAGGTTTTTTTTAATGTTTGAATTTTAAAAATTAAAAAATATTATTTCTATTTTTAAAAATGCCAAAAGTATGACACAATTTTTTTTTTTGTTATTCCAGCATCAACTGGTTTTGTTTTGAGGGTGTTTTTTCAATCCTTTTTTCAAGAAACAATTTTTTTTTTACCATAATTTTATAAAATGTTGAAATTTGACCTTAAAAAAAAACGAAGTGCGTTCTGGAATACACACTTTTTGTTTTTGGGGTGTTTTTTCAATCCTTTTTTCAAGAAACAATTTTGTTTTTACCATAATTTTATAAAATGTTGAAATTTGACCTTAAAAAAAAACCAAGTGCGTTCTGGAAGACACTTTTTTTTTGGTGTTTTTTCATGTTTTTTGAGACTTTTTGTGTTAGAGTTCCTGTTTTGAGGTCAGGTTACCTATTTGATCGGTAACAATGTTCAAGGGGGAGAAATGTATTTTCATTGGATACGGTGAGGAATCCAAGGCTTATAGGTTGTATAACACATCCACCAAGAAGTTTATTGTGAGCATAGATGTTCATTTTATTGAAGAGGAAGCTTGGGATGGAAGCATAGAGAAAACAGTGAATGTTAAACATTGTTTATCTCATGATGAAAATAATGATGAGTTGGCTGAAATACATCCCCAAACAGCAACACCAACACAAGAGCAGCAGAGCACACCCTTGAGGAGAAATGAAAGTGCTTCTCCAAGCACACCACAAGGAGGAAATTCAAGTGCTTCTTCAAGCATTTGTACATCTAATGAAAGAGGTAAGAAGTTCAGAAATTTAAAAGACATATATGAACAAGATATAGAAAATGAAGGTATCAATTCTTTGTTTGCTTTATATTGTCATGTTGATGATCCTGTTCATTTCGAAGAAGCTATCAAGGATAAGAAATGGATAGAAGCTATGGATGAGGAGATAAATTCCATAGAAAGAAACAAGACTTGGGATTTGGTTGAACTCCCAAAAGGTAAAGATGTCATTGGAGTTAAATGGGTCTACAAGACCAAAAGTAATGTTGAAGGCAAAATAGAGAGACACAAGGCAAGGCTTGTTGTCAAAGGTTATAAGCAGAAGCATGGGATAGATTATGAGGAAACTTTCGCACTGGTTGCTAGAATGGAAACTGTGAGAGCAGTGTTGTCCATAGCAGCACAAAACAACTGGAAATTTTACCAAATGGACGTGCAGTCAGCATTCCTAAATGGAGTGTTAATGGAAGAGGTTTGCATTGAACAACCTCTCGGCTATGAAAAGAAAGGCCAAGAGCACAAAGTGTGCAAGTTGAAGAAGGCTCTTTATGCGCTGAAGCAAGCGCTAAGAGCGTGGTACTGTAGGATAGATTCCTATCTACTGGAAAATGGATTTGAAAAGTGTGAGGGAGAACCCACCCTCTACATCAAAGAAAAATATGGTAAAATATTGATTGTAGTTTTATATATTGATGATGTTATTTTCACAGGTAATGATGATTACCTTATTGAAAATTTTAAAACAGTCATGAAAGAAGAATTTGAAATGAATGACATGGGTTTGCTGAAATATTTCTTAGGAATAGAAGTAGAACAAGATGAAAATGGGATTTTTATCTCACAGAAAAAGTATGTTAATGAAGTGCTTGAAAGATTTAACATGCAGGAAAGCAAAGCAGCAATCACTCCCACAGTGATGGGATTAAAACTCAATAGAGAGGATAGCAGCAAGGATTTTGATCTTAGCTTGTACAAGAGCATAGTTGGCAGCCTCATGTATTTGACTGCAAATAGGCCCGACATAATGCATGCTGTTAGTTTGATTTCCAGATTCATGGAAAAGCCAAAAGAAGCACATTGGCAACCAGTAAAAAGAATTCTGAGGTATGTTAAAGGTACAAAATGGTTTGGTATTTTATATACTGCTTCAAAATGTTCAGATTTAGTTGGATATATTGACAATGATTGGGCTGGAAGTGTAGATGATCGGAAGAGCAATTCTGGTTATGTTTTTCACATGGGTTCAGGAGCCATTTCATGGGCTTCTAAGAAACAACCCATTGTAGCATTGTCTACAATAGAGGCGGAATATGTGGCAGCTACAGCAGCAGCATGTCAAGTTTGGATGAAAATAATGTTGAGAAGTTTATGCCAAGAGCAGACAAAGGGAACCGTGATTTATTGTGACAATAGCTCAGCTATTGCATTGTCTAAAAATTTAGTTTTTCATAAAATGACAAAGCACATTGACACCAAATTTCACTTCATACGTGAATTGGTTAACAATGGTGAGATAGTTTTGAAACATTGCAAAATAGAGGATCAATTTGCAGATATCCTCACAAAGCCACTTGCGCAGAAAAGCTTTGATCATTTCAGGAAATGCCTGGGTATGCAGAAAAACCCAGCAGTTGAAATTAAGGGGGAGTGTTGGAAATTAATTCCAACTACTGAAGTCAATCAGCAGTAATTGCAGAAGTGAAAGAACTGCGGCACATTGAAGCCTTAGCAAAGGCGGTTGCCGCTTACTTAAATTCAATTGCAAAAGGATTGGAAAGCCCGCACAGGTGCAGTACAGAGTAGATGAGAATCGACCCCCTTGATATTTAATCTAAGGCAGTAGCCGATTTCTTAAGAGCAGAGTTTAATGTTCAGACTCAAAGTCTTGCCAACAACGCAGAGCTTTGATTACAAGTTGAATCAGGCTTTAAAGCCTTACCAATATAATCGGCGGAGTTAATGAATTAGGCGGTAATCACAAGTTTTCCTTGCAGTGTCTTGTTGATGTGAAGAATCGCGATGCGATGCGTTCACAATCACAATCGCAAATCACAGCAGAAATGTTTTAAAGATCAAGCGTCTTGTTGATGTGGCGAGTTCCGCAAGTGGAATGGTTCACATATACTTCACAGCTTTTGTTTTGTTTTGGGCCGATGCGATGAACACAATCGCAATCGTTTTATATTAATAATCGCCCTCCACCGTAGCCGAGGTCCGCTGGTCCCACAGACCACGTGGCATGTTCATATACAATCACAAAGTGTGAATCGGGAGGATTTTTGTTTACGCCCCGATTGCATTAACCAATGGGGGACCCGACCATATTATATGGCGGAGTTAATTGATCCATCGCATCCGGTTTGTAATCGGCGATCGGAGTTTTTTGATGGACCGTTTTTTATATGTTGAAGTCCGGACCCGATTCATTCATAGGGCAGATTTCATAATTGGCTTATCGCGTCCGATCCTCCATCGGAGATCAGAGTTTTTCATATGAACTGATTTTGTTTTTGATAAGCCCGAACCCGATGGACTTATGCAACAGATTTAAGACGGTCATCGCGTCCGGTTAATAATCGGTGATCGGGATTTTAAAAGGGTCGCGATTTTTGTGTTAAGACCGGACCCGATGCTTTATAGTTTTGTTTTAATTTTAATTATATGCGCGGCATATATATATTGAAAAGGCCTGAGAGCCTGTAATGTAATGTTTTTTTTTATGATTTGGCACAGCAGTGCGTAAAGTAATTTTGTAATACACAGCAGTGAGTTGATTTGAAACAGAGAGATAGAGAGTTTATTTTGAGAGACAGTGATGTCTCCTCTTGCACTGCGTTGTTGCAGCAATCCAGCATAATTGTAACAGTGTATTTTATGAAATAGAAGTTTGTTTTTTCATAGTTGAAACTCTGTCTCCTGTGAGTGGAATTTTTATATTTCTTTGTGTTAGAAGAGGAGAGTATTACTCTCTCCATTGTTGTTCTGGAATTCTCAAAAATTCCAACATGGACATTATTAACATTTTAGTTCATATACAACTAACACAACTCTCTCAAATGTAAAAATTAGGTTTGGTGTGATCAATATAGAGAGATGATTATAAAGGACGCAGACAGTTTAATTTTTGGGGATTCTGTAGTGTTGAGGGACCTATAATTCCAATTCCAAGTGTATGAAGTTGTTCCTCATTTCTTTGTTCTCAAACACCCATGAGGAAAATAAGAAAAACGCAGTGCCTCTCAGGGAAGGTAGCACATGCATACAACTATGTGAAGGTGAGTGTATACTTATACCCTTTTCATCACCTGCAAATTTTACTTTGCTTTTATGTTTCTCTACACTGATGTTCTCTTACTGGTTGGAAGCCTGTGCAAGAAAACGACGTCATGCAGCATGAGCAAGTTGACTTGAGCACATTAAACACACAGAAAATTACATGCAGGATGCATTTCACCCGGACGAGTGATGACAAATATTTACTTGTATTTCACTTTTTTAACCTTGATTTACGGACCTAAGCACATTGAATGTGAAGTTCATGGGGGAGTCTGCCCTTCCGTTCCCGTTTCAAAGAGAGGATGGTTCTTTCTTCCATAAGTGTTTCGGAAGAAGACAAAGACACAGACGGAACAATATTTTCATGTTTCTTCTCATCAATTTTTTTCTTAAAAAATAGGTGTTCTCAACATCTTAGCCATGAGAGCAATCATAATTTCCAATGAATTCTATTTTAAGAAAGAGAAATCTCACTTCCTTAATGTTTTTTATAAGAATGGTTATTGCAAGTTCCAATGTCACAAAGCTTTTCTTAAAGCTGAAAAAAAGCCCTAGGAATAAAATAGAACTTAATGATTGGGTCTTTGGGAGCTCTCTGAAATCGTTAAGCACCTTGTAGATAGTGGAGATAGAAAAGGAGTTTACATCATTCCTTGCTCCTGTGGGACTCCTTATAGTGAAACTGGTCGATCTGTTAATCAAAATATTTGTGAACATGCAGCTGACATTAAACATTGAAGATAGATCATGCTCCTCTGCTTTAGCTGAACTTGCAGAACAGACTAACCATCACATGTGGATTAAAGAGGCTAAGGTCCTTGCCAATGTTGACAATTTTCATCACTCTAACCTAAGGGGGTCTTTGGATATTGAAAAATGGCTAAAGTATTAAGTGTTGGATCCCTGCCTGATACTCCTAAGTGTTGTGCCTCTTCCCCTTTTTCAGTCTTTTTGTTTTTTATTAACACTATTTTAATTAATTATTAGAATAATCTTCTTTCCTTTTAATCTTTTAAATAATAAATGACATTAGTCCATTCTAATAGTAATAAAACAAATTAAATAGAATATTATTATTTTAATAATAAAATTTTATTTTAGATAAGTTACTAAAAATATATATTTCTTTTTAGTCAAATTAAAAAACAACATAATAATAAATAAAAATAAAAATAAAAATTCAATAAATAACTTTAGTTAAATAATAAAATTTTATAAAAGAATATATATATATATATATATATATATATATATATATTATTTTTGGTTTTTAACTTAATCTTTTTGTGGGTCAAACTAGTTGTTTCTTTCCAATGGCTAATTAACCTTTTTCCTTATCTATTTATAACTAATTGGTTCCAAAAGCATACACCAAATTCTTTGCTAGATGGTTATTACCAAAAAATGTCTTTGTATAAACTATGGATCACAGAAGCCATATTTCAAACATTAAACAAACAGGTACAAGTACAAGTACCTTACTTTGTGTGCCTAGCAACTGCCAAATATACAATGTTTAATATTGTAATCATATTTCACAAGTGTGGTCACCTTTGTTTTTGTTGTTTGAACACATATGACATAGGTCATTTTACTTTCCCACATATATATAGTTTGAGTGGGCCTAATGGTTAAGAGCATGTGTTTCCTCTTAAGAGGTCATGTCATCTTACTTTCCCACATATATATAGCTTGAGTGGCCCTAATGGTTAAGAGCATGTGTTTCCTCTTAAGAGGTCATGTCATCTTACTTTCCCACATATATATAGCTTGAGTGGCCCTAATGGTTAAGAGCATGTGTTTCCTCTTAAGTGGTCACGGGTTCAAAACTAAGGGAGTAGAGTATGAGAGTATGAATGTCTTTATAGACTTAGCATTCAAATCCCCATGAGAAAATGGTTCCCATAACATCTCTCCATTTGGTTCCCATAACATCTCTCCATTAGAGGCTAAATATAATATTTAATTATTTAGTATTAAAAGATGAAACCGCCTTTGCTTCTGCTGTTGACCACATACGCTCTGGGTATCTTAATTTTTCCACATATATTCCCGGAGCATCTCTCGGTTTAATCTCTAGGTACTCAAAAAGGTATGTACAGATGCTTTTGTCGGTTTAGTTGTATGTATTTAAAGTATACCTTTGTTCGACGGTTCGTCAGCAACCTTTCTTCCATTTATGTGTTGCAATATTTTGCGTTGTGTCGAATCTTTTTATTATATTTGTATCACGCATGTCATTGGTGTCCTGGATTCCTTTTAGTATTAAAATATGTCGGAGGTGCTTTTTAGTAGACGGACTTCAGCTACTCTTTTACATTTTATTCGGAGGTGCTTTTTTGTAGACGGACTTCAGCTACTCTTTTACATTTTATTCCAGTCAATTCAATGAGACAACTTGTATTCCAATCAATTTTATTACATCGGGTAGGATTTTTATTACGCCCTGCATGGTGGACATGATAGGCATTTTATATTTATATATATAAGTTCATTGCAGAGAGCGTTTAAATATTGAAATGTTTTTAGTGTAATTTTTTGAAGATTTTTTATGGATTTTTCAGATATTTTTTTAAAATTTGGTAGGAATTTATTGAAATCACAAGTTTGATGAGTAATCTTTACAAAATCAAAGTGTCTTGGGGGTTTTCACGGTGTTGAATCCATATATATAGTAAAAAAACCAATTTAAATAACACAAATCGAACTTTCACCTCAAATTTTTCCACCTAATTCCCACACAGGAAACTCTAAAAATTAACATTAAAAACAACTCCTTTAAATATTAATGTTATGATATATATTACAATTTATTATTCTTTTTTGTTAATTTTTCTTTTAATAAAAAATATAGAATTTTCTTTGCAAAGAGATTAAATATTAATGTTATGTACATCATATTAAATGTTTATTAATTTTGTTTTGTATAATAAAAAATTGAAATTACATATTTATAATTTAAAAAATAAAAAAAATAATAGCAAGATCCTTTTAATAGGAAATTTTTATTCTATAATTATAAGTAATTAAATTATTATTTTAAAGACTCATTCCAACATATAAAATAACTTTTCCTATGGGCATTATGTGATATTAGTGTTGGAGATAATTACTTTCATATAAACGCAATCAACTTTCAATTATAGATAGTTTACATAGTGTCTAAATTTAGGAAGTGTAGCTAGACTTGTATGAGTGAACTATTATTAGCATACCTATTCTATTTGTACAATGATTTGAAAGACACATAATTCATTACATTCAAGTCTGTGTATAAACACACATAGAATTTTACAATCATCTATTACTCTATTATATAGAGTTTACCATATCTAATTTTTTCCTAATTTAGGAGGGGTTGAGATAATATCTCAACCATATCCAACAAATCATAAACCAATTTTTCACTTACATAACTTAAGAATTAATTCTAACTCATTAGGAGGAGGGGTTGAGAGAATATCTCAACCATCTCCAATAAATCACAAACAAAATTTTTACTTATATAACGTAATCATTAATTCCAACCCATTAGGAGGAGGGATATCTCAACCATCTCCAATAAATCACAAACAAAATTTTCACTTACAAAATGTAAGCATTAATCTCAATCATCTCCAACAAATCACAAACCATTTTTTCACTGCATTAAATCCAACTCCTTGTTTTAATGCTAACACTACAAAAAAAAAACACTTGTTGAAACTACCCATAGACAACAAAATACATAATGATTATTTAAATAGTTTATAGTTTCCAGACCATCATGAGCTCCATCAAGATATCTAATAACCTTCGTGAAGGTTTGGCTGGCGAGTTGGGTTCTTGAGTTCCACTCCTAAACTCCCAAATCATGGATCTTCATAATTCAATTATTAAACAGCATCCACAATATGTCGCATAACCTCACTAGCATACCATTGTCATGTCTTCAACAACTAATGAGGGATCCTTCCCTAGATCCACAACTTCCAAACTAATTGGAAAATCATCCATGTTCAGCCTTTTAACTGAATTGTTTTGTTTTAAAAGAGATTTAGAGGTTCAATTCCTTCATTGAACTCACCATCATCAAAATTCAATGAATATTCATCAGTGGTTATATTGAATAACTCGTTTAGCTTCCCTTTTAATCTAGATCACTGGAACGATTTTTGCAATTCCACATTGCATGCCCAATTTTCCTACAGTAATAACATCCAACTTCACTCTTATTTTCATTTTTTCTCTCATATGTGCTTTTGAAAATAATGCATTATGTGTTTGATAATTATCTTCTATATCCCTTGGTTTTAGCTTCTTTTCTTATGCCAAAAGTGCTACAATTGTCTCATCCAGTATTCGTGAGGGAATTTGACTTAAGTTGAAGACGACATTGCTAAAACTTGAAGGTAGGCTATTTAATAAGATTGTTTGTTCATATTTGTATTATACCTTGGCACCAACTTCACTTGAATGTCTATAAGAGACATTAAATTATTTACATGGCTATACATGGATGTCTTATCTTTCGTTTTAAATCTAAACAACTGTAATTTTATAGAAAATTTTTCATTTCTATCTTTTGCACTAAATAGTTGAATCAAGTGTTCCCATATTTATTTAGATGATTTTGTGAGATCGACTTGCTGTAATTGTGAATCTAAAAGAGCAAGTTTGATAATGGAATTAGCTTTGTCATCTCTACTTTCCGATTTAAGTAATTTTTTGGCATCTATAGCTACCACTTATGTGCCTTTCACTATGCCCCACAATTTTTTATTCATTAATTTCATTTGTACTTTTACTTTCCATATATAGAAATTTAGGCCACTAACTTTTTCTAAAACCATGAATTCCATGATCAAAGAAAATTATTTAAAAACTAATAGAAAATACCTTTTTAAATTGTAACACTGAGGTAATTTTTCTACAATTATCATTGCCCCCTTTGCATCACATCGTTAAAAAATTTCAAAATACAATGATCCTAGTAGGTCCATGATTCACACAAGTCTTCCCCCACCACACTCTTTCCATTCAATATTTCATCTATCTCAATCTACACTTGGCCGTCAAAAGCTTTCAAAATTAGCTCTATTACATACTAAAAGCCCGACTTCATGCATGTCAGTGGCTCCAGAGGTCACCACATCTGAATAGTATCAGGTCACTTCAACTCTTTATGCAGACAACATTCTTTAGGTCTTAAGCTAATCACTCCCATCTTGGTTCCTCCATCTCTAAATGGGCTCACCCAATAGAGGCAGGTACAATGTTCATTCAATTTTCAAACTTATTTATAACAACACCAAGCTTGGCCCCTAGAAAGCTATATGATGTAACTAAAGAATCATCCAGTGTGGGATCAAAAATGGAACTCACCGCTTCCCAGTCTAGTAGATTGACCATAAATGATCCATGTGAATTTTTATGGCTTTAGATATACCAGCAATGTCACACTATTTGTTTCATTATTTTTTGTTGGCTTCTATGCTTCCCGGCGTAGCACATTTTTCTTGCTCGACTCACAAACTTTGGCTTCCATGTAAAACATTATATTCTTCTAATAATTTTTCCTCAACTACTCTACAGGCAACCCCTTTGTTATATGCTTAGATCCATGCACATCGCACTGCCACATCACCCACAAACCAAGATGCACCATTTAAATATGCAAAGTTATGTGCTCTTTAACACCACAAAGCTTCACTTCTCTCCAACCCTTCAATATACAGAGGTTTGTGCTCTTTAACACCACAAAGTTTCACTTCTCTCCAACCCAGGGGCTTTGATACAAATTTAGAGAATATTTTGAAACACACATAATTCATTACACATAGGTATTCATTTGTAAACACACACACATTTTTACAATAAGATATTACTTTATTATATAAAATTTATCATATCTAACTTATTCCTAATTTAGGAGGATAGGTTGATAGAATATCTCAACCATTTCTAATGTGGATATAATTAGTGTTGGAGGTAATTTCTTCCAAATACACTTAGTCATATTTCAGTTTCAGGAAATTTACATAAAATATAAATTTAAAAACTGTCACTCATGTTAAATAATAACCATGTGATTTCTATAATTCATTCATTGAACTAGATTACATTTATACTTGAGAAATTAGTTTAGAAATTAGTTATCACTAACTACTAACTTCCTAACTTCCTAACTACCTAACTGAATATAAATCCTAAGGATTCACGTAGGATTACAACATTTCCCCCCTTAATTCGAAGGGACATCTGACATACCAAGTAAAGATCTAAATTTTTCAAACTTTTCACGTCCTAATGCTTTGGTAAAAATATCTACAATTTGTTCAGAAGTTGGACAATGTGTTAGATGAATTTTTTTGGCCTCTACATGATGTCGAATCAAATGATATTTAGTGTTGATATGTTTGGTTCGATCATGAAACTTTGGATTCCTGGCCAACTGAATTGCAGAAGAGTTGTCGAAAAATAGAGGAGTTGAAGCTCTTTGTTTCTCCTGCAAATATTCGAGTATTTTTCAAAGCCAAATGATTTCCTTAGTGGCTTGAGCTGCTGCAACATATTCGGCTTCAGTGGTAGAATCAGCAAGAACATATTTCTTACGCGATCTCCAACTGATGGCTGCTAATCCAAGATTCATCGAATATCCAAAAGTTGAGACTCCATTTTCTTTATCTCCATCAAAGGAAGTTGAGATTCCTTTTTATCTTGCTCCTTCTACTATTGAGCATTAGTATCCATAGTCAGACATCCTTTGTCTCCTTATCAAAACTAGCAGACCTACGATCCTCACTTCCATGTCTTACTGAAAACCTTGATAATGAAAAGAATTGACCTAAACTCCTCCCACCACTAAATTCCTCGATAATGAAGTCGCGACCTATGCTCCTCCTACCACTGAAAACCTTGGCAGTGAAAAGTTTCTATGAAAATATGTTTAAGACAAAAATATTAACACTTATACAAAATGTTTTAAACGAAATTAAATGCTTAATAAAAATATTTATTTTGTCTTAAAAAAGTCTTAAAATCCCCTTCCATGTAGTAGTGTGAAACTGGGTCATTAATCCATACGAAGACAAGATTTGCAATACAACGACGAAGCAATGAAATCCATATTCAAGGTGTGATCCAACTGGTGAAGACTTGAGGGTAATTTTTTTCCCATGTTGGTAAGATTTCAAATATAATAATGGGATTTATTAAACAATCACTCTATTTGTGCAATGGTGGAAATGCTAATAGGGAGGGCACCACCATGATGAAGTTTCCAAAAACAAATTCTTGACCTGGAAAATGGAATATTAAAAAATAAAATTTTTAACAATATTGCAAACATCACAAGAACAATCCAGTAAAAAAACTTGAGAACAAAAGGGAGCGTTACACCAGGCCTAGATTGAGGTGTTAAAGGGTGGATTCTACTAGCATGGTAATTCCTTTTAATCAAATAATGCCATGTAAGCATTGACCTGAAAGATAAAACCTACTCTTGGTAGATATAATTTAGCTATGACAGATTGGATCATGAATCAAAACTACAATGTACATAACAATAAAGTTATTATAAATCAAGGCCTTATTCCATACATTCTATTTTCAAAATTCTAAAAGAGTCACCTCGTAAATATTTTCAAAATTATCATACATGAAGCAAGTGATAATGATGTTCTTCCCCACATATAGATCTCCTAGGAAAACAAAATTATATTTGGAAAGTGGCGACACAATATCCATTATAGTATCCAATATATAACCCTATTATAGGATTTTTGCGACTCCATGCAACAAAGTAGGGAAATTAAAATAAAACGACACCATAGATCTCCAATAACATTAATTATGTATAAGCATATGCTCTCAAAATCAACGTTGATTTTACCTAGGGGGCCTTCCCCTTTACTAAAGGATTGGGTTCTTTAAATTTTATTAAATGTAATTTTCTATGTTTTATTAATTCGAGAAGATTATAGAAGATAAGGACTAGTTGGATTGATATTAGTAAAACATGTAATCAAATTCATTTTGATTCTAGAGTAATCATAGGGCTAGGTCCTAATATTGTGGATCTATGAAATTTGGAAGTTAATTTTATCATGTACATTGTAAGCTTACGAGCATTAAAATATATAGATATTTATGAGAGACTGAATGTAGAAGAGAATGTTAGATAGAAAGGGGCGGGTGAAGCACCCCCATCTTGGGTTGATGAGGCCATTAATTTTATGTAATAGTTTTTACCGAACGAAGTTTTTATGTGCATTGAATTACTAATTTTTTTGTGTATTTTTGCGAATCAGTTTATGTGTGATTAATGGCATTTGAGTGTGAAATAACTCTGGTATTTGGTTCTACAAAGGTGATTATGGATACTTCTCTCGTAATTGGTTCTATAATTTTGATTCTAATGGACACTATCTATAGGAATCTCCTATAAAAAGCTATGAATTCTTTTTGGAAATCATAATCAATAACTCGCGGACTGTTAGTGAGAGATCGAACCATTTGTGTGATAAATGGCCAGTCATTCGAATGCGTTAAATAAGGTGGTTATGTTATCTATGTTAATTTCCAATGAAAGGGTATGAGTATTGATCAAAATTCAGATGGTTTTAATGAGAATCAATTATAGATGTATTGGAACTCTGCATTGGGAAAATAGTCAAGTATCGACATTGAAGCGAAAACCTGGAAATTGGTCATAGGAATGGTAAAAGAGTGAAGGAAATTCACTAGTTGGGAGAAGAGTGATCGAGAATCTATGATTTAAGGTCTGATCTAAAGAATTTATGTTGAAATTGTGTAATTAATTTTCTTCATGGAAAGCATACAAAGGATGGCATTGATACTCCTCTGCATTGTATTAGAAATGTGTTCAGGGCTAATTTTTTCTCGTTAAAAATCACCGAGTCACAAATCGTGATCAATTGTTAAAGGAAGATGCCCTGAGCTGAAGGATTCCAAAAATATTTGCAAGGATTACATTTTTCATAGTATGTATTGGAATTTTTGTGTTGGTTGTGTTGGAGCTAAGACGCACAGCAGATTAAAACATATACGCAGCAAATTGGAAAACCACAACAACAGCATATAAACCAAGCACATAAAGACACAGGCATTAACGTGGTTCACCCAAACCTCCTGGGCTACGTCCACACAACATAGGCATCGGCAGTATTTATTAATCAATTCAGGAGATTACAGACTCTCACACCCACACTTCATACAAACAATCTGTATGGATACCTGTTATATAGCAAAGAGAATCAAACTGCCTCATAAATCCTCTCAACTCAATTTTAGGATGCATTAACTCCCTCCCAACAAACTGGAGCTAATCTAGGAACTAATTCCTAATTTTTGTCACCTACTGAGATTTTTGCCTATTTTACTCAAAACAGAAAAATCTCAACAATCTCCACCTTGACAACAATTAGCCTGATGCCCTGTTCTTTATTATTTTATCTTTTTTGCAAGCCAAGAGAAGCCAAACACCAACGCAACTTCTCCAACAAAACTGGTTTCGTGAACATGTCTGCACAGTTTTCCTTTGTATGCACCTTTTCAAGAGAGACTCCCCTTTCAGTGATAACCTGTCTTACAAAATGGTACTTAATTGGAATATGCTTTGATTTAATATGATAGGCCGGATTCTTAGCCAAATGTATTGCACTTTGACTATCACAAAGTAACCTGATGTTGTCCTGCAACCTACCAAATTCACCAAGCAAACCTTTCAACCAAACCGCCTCTTTGCAAGCATGAGAAGCAGCAATGTATTCTGCTTCAGTAGTGGATAAAGAAACAATGTTCTGTAGCTTTGACATCCAGCTGATAGCTCCACCTGCAAGAGTAAAGACTTACCCTGAAGTTGACCTTGTCTTATCCAAATCATCTGCAAAATTGGAATCAACATATCCGCAAACAAATTCACTACTCTTATTGTAAGTAATACAATAACTACTTGTGCCTCTCAAATACCGAAGCACCCATTTCACTGCTGACCAGTGTTCTTTACCCGGATTTTCCATGTACCTGCTGACAACCCCAACTGCATGTGAAATATCTGGTCGAGTACAAACCATCGCATACATTAAACATCCTACTACATTGGCATATGGAATTCGAGACATATAATCCTTTTCTTCATCCTGACTTCTTTCTAGAGATTTCTTACACTTCTATGACATCTTGGGTTTGGTATGGAATAAGAAGAATGTGCCCAGATTGGTGGGGAGACATTCAATATTGAATGAGAAAAGGAAATTTTTTTATTTGGACATAGAGAATTAGTTAATTGAAATTCAAGATGCAGATCCAAACTACAAATTTGGAATGAGGCAGTTTTAATTATTCCAAACAAACCCCGAGGGAAACTTGTGTTGAAGGAAAGAGGGTTCGATGTTTCAATTATTCGAAATTAGAGTAGTAAGATGGGGATTTCTAAGTGAGGATACATCTTAATGAAACCCAACAAGTGATCTTATGCTATTGGAGAAAATCTCATAACGTGGTTTAAATATATGGAACAACTACAGAAATATCTAACAATACTTCTTAATAGTTCTGATAATTATTTGTTTAATTTCTGTAGCAATTTTGTTCATTTGATAAGATCCATATGTTCAAATTTTTATGAGTTCTTTTATGACTATGAAATGAACCTACGAACACAGGATTTTGTGTGAAACTAGTGAAGGAGTGAATTATAAGTGAAAATGAATTTTAGAAAATATTGTAATAGCTGATTTGTTGGATATTAAATAGAATTGGAAATTCCTACAACTATGTTGTGAAGTGTGAGGTTTATGGAATGAAGGGAATATCTGGAAGCATTATTAACCTACCAGATATATTGTCAGCATCAATTGACATCAATCCTAATTCATTGTTAAAAATAAAATTAATCAATAATCCATGGAAGTACTTGTGCTTTAAAGAGTTCGAATTTATGCAATCGAACGTCGATGATATTCAAGGGAAGGGGGAACATATTATGCACCTAAGAATATATTTTTTTTCACAATTACAATAACCCAGATCTAGAAGGGGGACACAAGATCAGAAAGGAATGTTTCAATGTTGTAAGTGTCCCATGCTTGAGATATTTTCAAAAAAATTGTCCATTCCTTCCATGAACAGTTTGATTATGCATTAATTTCTTAGTCATTTTGGGGAGAAAAAACTTGTAAACCTTATCGAAACCTCATATTTGTTAGGGAGAATCCCCTTGTAAACCTTATTGAAACCCCCTGCAACATAACATTTTCTTCCCAAAACCCATTCATGTCGATTCTCAGCTTCTTGTGAGTCAATCTATGTGGATAGTGCACCTACTCCCATTCTTCCATCGTTTCCCTATTCTTTGTTCTTTTGAGAAGCACAAATTTAGTAGTCATAATTGTTCCTTGTTCTTCATACTTCTAAGAAGCACAACCCTAATAGTCAGCGAGAAGATAAAATTAACATAATCAAGTTCCATGTTCTTTGTTCTTTTGAGAAGCACAACCTCGGCCCCAACATCTAGCCAAGAGAGAAGAGTGGCTACGCTGATTTCGGCTACAAATCCTATATCCATGTTAAATTGCAAAATCCATAAAAATAACTTTTTATAACAAAAAATAATGAAAAAAACCCTACAAGCTATATTTTTTAGGTGCGAACAATTTTTATTTGAGACGAAATCGTTAAAGATGAAATGATAATTTCATCTTAAATTAATGTCTTAAAACCCCCTTTCTTGTAGTAGTGAAAGACTAATAAGGTGGGGTAATAATATATAATTAATAGGTAGCTAGATAATATAATGAAACAAAGGGAAAATATAATCAAGATAATTGTCTCCATTATTATTAGGTTTTGATTATAAAGAGAAGATGCCTACTATGTAGTTGCAAGCTTTTATATTATGAATATTTTGTCAATATTCAATTTCTTTTCTTTCATTTTTAATTACTTGGTGACAAAGGAGTTTTTCATTTTTGTCACAAGTTATTTTCTCTCTTTTTTGTTAGACTTTCATAGCCATTGTTAGGAATTTGCTCTCTCTAGATTTTATTTTCTCATTTCATTCTTTAGAAAAGGTAAAATAAGGATGTAAATTCCTTTCCTCTAGTTTTACATGACAATATATTTGCATAAAGTCAAACTATAGTTCTCTAGGAGAACATAGCATTTTTTAGATGATATCCCATATAAGAAACGCCACTTCCAAAAGTATAAATGCAATTCTTTTAGAAATAGAAACAGATTATTCCATAATATAAGTATCTATTTCATTAGCCAGAGTTTGGTGATCATCAGTATTGCTATGGATATAGTAACTCCAAATCTCAATAATTCCAATCCCCCACTTAGCATGCATTGGGACCCTAAAATGAGGTTTCTTTAATTTACACATGCCCTTCTTATGGAAAACAAGTTGATGCAGAGACCCAAGTATTTTCTTTCTATTTCATCCATTAATTGCATCTGCTAAAATGGGATAAATTCACTTAAGTAGCTTATCATTTTCAAGGATCAATTACCCAATTATGGGTTAACATCAAAAATAACTTCTATAATTATGCCTTCCTTTGTGTTGAACTTGATAATGGGGCCTTTTACCACAATCATAAATAGTTATGACACTTTCTACATGGTTCTTACATGAATGTACCCTATAAGCTACACATAAAGTATCTATGTAAAGTGGCTATGACTTTGACTATATCATAATTGAACCATATATTAATAAATTTAATCCATCTACGAGTTCTAAGTGCATCTCTCAATTGTTGATTTTAAACAATTACTTAAATTAAATTTTCATATATGTCTTGCTATGCACCATGAAGGTACTTTGGTGACTAGCGCATCCCTTTCATTATCCTTTCAAAATAATGTTCCTAAGAAAAGAAAATTGGATAGCATCCCATGAAATATCATACCTATCCCACTTGACTCCCACTTTAGCATTCTCTCCTCTTGCAATTCACCCTCCCCAACTAGCATAGGATAACATTACACTTTTCACAAGATGACCTCCCACACAGTCATAGCCTATCATTTCTTTCATCATTCATGAGATCCTAAAGCCTTATTTTGTGAGATAGAAACCCATCTCATGGACATAATTGATGTGGAAAATCTAGTTGATATTGATCATGACCTTGTATAAATGACTCACCACATTTGTTAGCCCATTTTTTCTATGATCTTTTCCCACAACTATTAGATTAAGAATTCAGGGGACAAGTATATTGTGCATAATGGTATTCGAAATATTTTGTTATTGATCACTCATGTCATGGTATTGGCTCTACTAATTACTCCTTTTTCTGACCCTTTCCATCTTGGTTGTGTCACCAAAGGTTCTCAATGCTTATTCATGTCAATACAATGTCCCATCACCTTTGTTATCATTCTCTATTAACATGAAAAAGTGGTGTGAAGAATTTTTACTAAGTATTCCTTGTGGGTGTGAACACTTTAAGACAAGTAGTGGTTAATGGAGAGTGTTAAACTATGTAATTCCTACTTTCTTAGGTGTGATGACTCATTTGAGAAGTAGTATGTCCCTATTATTTAGGATTTTGTTAGATCTAGTTTGGTTGAGAGACATTCTCGAATTAATTAGCTTCCTAGATAGGTGTATGGTTGAAATATTTGTTCAATTAGTTTATTGTGCAATGAAGGTAAATCACTCATGTATTTATACATGTAACATTATTTGATTATTGAATCCATGGAGTTTTTATGCATTGTTAATTTTATACTGATTAATCTAACAATTCCAACAAATATTCCTTCGATTTTAGGCACAATTAATTGAAAAAT
>JAXQQM020065662.1:47500-62753 GCA_034641835.2 Pinus albicaulis
TATATTTCTTTTTAGTAAAATTAAAAAACAACATAATAATAAATAAAAATAAAAATAAAAATTCAATAAATAATTTTAGTTAACTAATATAATTTTATAAAAATAAAAAATAAAAAAAATAAAAAAAAAATTAAAAAAAATAAAAATATATATATATATATATATATATATATTATTTCTGGTTTTTAACTTAATATTTTTGTGGGTCAAACTAGTTGTTTCTTTCCAACGACTAATTAACCTTTTTCCTTAGTGGAATGCCATGATCTGATTTCTAGTCATGTCCTAAAGATGAACCACACTAATTGGTTCCAAAAGCATACACCAAATTCTTTGCTATATGATTATTACCAAAAAATGTCTTTGTATAAACTATGGATCACAGAAGCCATATTTCAAACATTAAACAAACAGGTACAAGTACAAGTAACTTACTTTGTGTGCCTAGCAACTGCCAAATATACAATGTTTAATATTGTAATCATATTTCACAGGTGTGGTCGCCTTTGTTTTTGTTGTTTGAACACATATGACATAGGTCATTTTACTTTCCCACATATATATAGTTTGAGTGAGCCTAATGGTTAAGAGCATGTGTTTCCTCTTAAGAGGTCATGTCATCTTACTTTCCCACATATATATAGCTTGAGTGGCCCTGATGCAGTGGCATTAGACACTAGCCAGCAATGTAGGAAGTTTTGTCCGCATGTTGTGGCTAGTAGGCTTCGAAACATCTGAATTGTAACAGCTAGGTGTCAATACCTCAGCTGACTGTATTATTTAGATTAGTTAGAACTTGTAGGAGTCGAACAGTTAGGCTCGATCCAGCTGTCAGTTCAGTTATTGAATAAATTGTAATTAGGCTTTTGGTTTTCTGAAACGGTCCTCATGGAGGAACCGAAGAGTCACACTATAATGTATATAAATTGAATCCTCGGATGCAATGAGAAGTAGAGAGGAAGAATAGAGAAATTTCTGCAATACACTCTGTACATTGTCGATTGCTTCCAATTAAATGAATTTTGCTTGTTGATTATCTAATTGTCTTGAACTGTTAATTGTGGGAAAATTCGTTTGATTGTGAGGCGTTTGTGTACTGGTATTCCGTTCCCTGCCTTTGAATTCCCGTAAATTGTTTGAATAGCCCTGTAAATTCACCCACCGTAGGCGAGGTCTGTGTTGAGGATTTTGGCTAACATTGACAATTTCCTGTATAACGAGACAATTTTGATTTATCGTGAATTGGAGATCGTAACCGGAGATTAACCCCGGAGTTAATAACTGAGAATTTACATAGGAGAGCGCAACCCGTATGTACAACCGCGGTCAATCACTGTAGCAAAAACCACAAGTGGGTTTCCAAGAGCGGATTTCCCATTTCGCACCACCTTTCGACCATAAGTGGTATTCCTGGAGGAGGGAGCATTTGATTGGTCCATAGACATATATGTGGGGGCAGCCGGAGGTGTATTATAACGTCGGTTAGCTATAAGGTGTCGGGGTATTATATAAAGCGCAGATATTTATAAAGCCAATATTAAAATATAACGTGTGAAGTTATAAATTTGGTTATAAGGGTGAGGTTGCGATTATTAAAAAGGTGAGGAGTGTTTATATATATATATATATATATATATATATATATATATATATATATGTCAGGAGTGTAATATAATATCAAAAGTCACGATTATATTCATTTGTCAATTTCGTTTGAAATTGATAAATAAAATAAAGGGAAGTGAAGATAGAGCCACGTAACAGTTTGACCATCCCTCCATTAGGGGCTGACTTTCAGCGTTGTTGTGTCAATTGTGGTATCAGAGCCAGTCTGAAGTTTCTTTTTCTGACATGGAAATCCGAGTTGGAAGAGGTGCTGGCAGAAGGAGACCTGTTACCAACGTTGAGGTGTTCGGGATGTTGCAGAGGGTCGAGGCTAGAATAGATGCCATGGAGTGAAGACAGCCCAAAGATCCTGAAGACATCAGCGAACCTGAGACAGAAGAAGCTGAAGAAAATTTGGAAATTCCTCTTGACATGAGGCTCCTTAGAACTGTTCTGGGGTCTACAGTTAAGCCCAGAATTGAAGTGTCAAGCTATGCAGGGGGACTAAATCCAGAGGATTTGGTGGACTAGATAAATGAATTAAACAAGTGCTTCGATTATGAAGAAATAAGTGAAGATAAAAAAGTCAAGTTTGCAGAATAAAGTCAAGGGACATGTGCCGCACTTTGGTGGGATGGAGTGCAGGAAGAAAGGAGAAGACTTGGCAAGAAACCTATCAAGAGCTGGACCAGAATGATGGCCAAATTGAAAGGTAAATTCTTACCTAGTGATTACCAGCTGACATTTTATAAAAAAATGTAGAACCTGAGACAGAGGTTGCTGACAGTAAAGGAGTACACAGAGGAATTCTACAGAGTAAGCATAAGGGCTAGACAATTCCAAGACACACCAGAGAAGACTTCCAGATATGTGAATGGTCTCAAGTTGGAGATCCAAGATAAGATTGGTCTCCTGTCTCCTAAGACAGTGGAAGAGGCCTATCATATGGCCTTGAAAGCAGAGGAGAAACCCCTGAGGAAACAGTCTGCCAAGAAGAGAGGTACTTTCCGTGGGAAGCGAAGTCAGGGTGGTAGAGGAGAGCCTTCACCCAGGAATGGAGCTGACAGTAGCTCACCTCAGAATGCATCTACAGAGGATGATTCAAAGGGCAGAAGGGGTTCTTACAGAGGAAGAGGAAGAGGAGATAGAGGCAGAGGTAGAGAGTTGAGGTGCTATAGATGCCAGCAAGTGGGACACAAGCACTATGAATGTCCAGAGAATGTGGGTGTTGGTCCAAGGAATGCTGCTGTTGTCCAGGCTGAAAAAGAGGAAGAAATTGATGAAGACATTCTTCCAGAGAGGGGAGAATCCTTGATGGTAAATAAGTTCCTGTTGAAGCAAGCTAAAGAAGTCACCGAGCCTCGCATTAAAGGAAGACTTTGTTTAGGAGCATCTCGCAATCCAAGGAAATGCCGCCACTAGTCATTGATAGTGCGCATTAAAATCTCGGTTTCCACCGAGGTGATGGGGAGTAGTTGAATTTGCAGAAGACAAGGGAGAATCCAGTCCTACAGGGTGTCCTGGTTGCACAAAGGGCACCAGCTGGTTGTAAAAGAGCAGTGTGAGATAGAGCTGAAAATGGGAAAATATAAAGATAAGGTCCTGTGTGATGTAATTCCCATGGATGTGTGTCATATACTGCTGGGTAGGCCTTGGCAGTTTGACAGAGCAGCAGTGAATGATGGCAAGAAGAACACTTACAAGTTCTTCAAAGATGGGGTACATCATACATTGATACCCATGGAAGAAGGAGAGCCATCCAGCAGAGTGACCTTGATCCTAAGCAGGAAGGAGCATATGTAGCAGATAGAAGAAGAAGAGGTAAGTTTTGCTTTAGTTGCAAACCTAAAGTATTTCTTACTTCTACAAATATTTCTGATTTACCAGTAGAGATACAAGAGATGTTAGATGACTACTGTGACATTGTTGTGGATGATTTTCCTGATGAGCTGCCACCTGTGAGAAAGATCAACCATCAGATAGATTTTATCCATGGTTCAAACCTGCCAAACAAGGCAGCCTAAAGAATGACTCCCACGGAAAATGAGGAAATTAGGAGACAAGTACAGGAGTTGGTGGACAAGGGACTGATCGTAAAGAGTTTGAGTCCATGTTGTACCAAAGAATATTGAGCCCAAAGAAAGATGGAGGCTGAAGGATGTGTATTGATTCTAGATCAATCAATAAGATCACAATCAGGTACAAATTCCCTTGGCCGAGAGTTGAGGACTTAATGGACTGTTTGAGTGGTGCTAAATATTTCTCAAATATAGATTTAAAAAGTGGATACCATCATATTAGAATAAGATAGGGTGATGAGTGGAAAACTGCCTTTAAAAAAAATGAAGGATTATATGAATGGATGCTAATGCCTTTTGGGTTGTCAAATGTACCTAGAACTTTTATGAGACTTATGAATGAAGTGTTGAAAGAGTCCATTGGTAAATTTGTGATAGTGTATCTGGATGATATATTAGTTTTCAATAGAAATAAAGAAGAAAATTTAAGGCATATTAATCATGTCTTGAAGAAGTTGCACCAAGAGAAACTGCTGATAAATTTGAAGAAATGCTCATTCATGAAGGAAGATTTGGTGTATTTGGGGTTTGTTGTTTCTGTGGAAGGATTGAAGATGGACCCAGAAAAGGTTAAAGCAATTGTGGATTGGCCTTCACCCAGGAATGTTTTTGAGGTGAGAAGTTTCCATGGGCTTTCTAGTTTTTATAGAAAGTTTATAAGAAACTTTAGTAAGATCAATGCACCGCATAATTGAGACAATAAAGAAGAGCAAACAACCCTTGCTGGAATCATGTTGGGTGCCAGAAGAAATCCAAAATTTTGAAGCAAAAGATAATTGAGAAGCCTGTTTTGATTCTGCCTTATTTTACTAAACCATTTCAAGTAAAGTGTGATGCCAGTGGAGAGGCCATTGGAGCGGTGTTGAGTGAGGATGATAGGCCTGTGGCATATTTCAGTGAGAAACTGAATGACACCAGAAAGAAGTATTCCTCTTATGAGAAGGAATTCTATGAAATTGTTCAAGCACTGAAGAAGTGGAGACATTATTTGCTGTCCAGGGAATTTGTATTATATTCTGACAATCATGCTTTGCAGTATATTGTACAGTAGCCCAAGTTGAAACATAAGCATGCTAAATGGGCTGAGTATCTCCAAGGTTTTAATTTTGTTTTGAAACATATAAGTGGTCAAGCCAATAAATTAGCTGATGCTTTGAGTAGGAGGCACATGCTTGTTCAAGAAACAAATTTTGAAGTTATAGGATTTGACTTTCTCGTGGAATCGTATAAAATGTATCCGCATTTTAAAGAAGCATTTCGAGGCATGTAGTAACCCCCGTTTTACCGTATAGAAGCCGTTGGCTGGATTATTTCCTCTGCCATAGGAGGACTTACTATTCAAAAGAAGCCAACCGTGTGTACCACCAAAATGTTCCATGAGAGAAAATTTGATCAAAGAAAAGCATAGTGGTGGACTTGCTGGACACTTTGGTACTGATAAGACTTATGAGCAGCTGAGTCACTTTTATTTCTGGCCCAAGATGAGAATAGAAGTGGAGCAGTTTGTGAAGAACTGCAAGATTTGTCAATATGCTAAAGGAAGGAGCTAGAATGCTGGATTCTACGCTCCCTTGCCTATTCCAGACAGGCCTTGGGACATGGTGAGTATGGATTTTGTTCTAGGATTTCCCAAGACTCAGAGAGGGAATGATGCAATCTTTGTTGTGGTGGATAGATTCTCCAAAATGGCACATTTCATTCCATGCTATAAAACTAGTGATGCCACCCATGTTGCTAACTTGTTTTTCAAATAAGTTGTTAGATTGCATGGGTTACCCAGGAGCATTGTTTCAGACCGAGACACCAGATTTGTGGGGCACTTTTGGAGGACATTGTGGAAGAAAATTGGTACCAAACTAAGTTTAAGCTCAACTTATCATCCCCAGACTGATGGACAAACTGAGGTTGTGAATAGAAGTCTGGGAAATTTACTGTCTAGTTCATAGGAGAGCATCCCAAGCAGTGGGACCATATTTTTCCTCAGGCAGAATATGCATACAATGATTCACCAAACCGGAGCACAGGGCAGAGTCCATTTCATATCGTTTATGGAATGCACCCCAGAGGAATATCAGAGTTAAGAAATCTGGGAAGAGCAAAGCTTAGGAGTGCAGATGGTGAGGAATTTGCTTCAGAGATCCAGGCCATACATGAACAAGTGAAGCAGCAATTACAAGGCAGCAGCATCAAATATAAGAGCAGACCAGACTTGAGCAGAAAAGAAGTTCATTTTTAAGTAGGAGATCAGGTTTTGGCACACTTGAGAAAGGAGAGGTTCCTAAAGAAGCAGTATAATAAATTGAAGTTCAAAAAGATTGGGCCATGTAAGATACTTAGGAAGTTTTGTGCAAATGCTTATGAGATTGAATTGCCACCTGATGTTGGAATATCTCCCATTTTTAATGTTGCAGATTTTTACAAGTATGAAGATGATGGCGCAGAGGAAAGATCATCAGACAAGGAACAAATTGGGTGGAAAGAGCAGCTACCTCCAGCACAACCATTACAACCAGAGAAGGTATTGGATAAAAGGGTGTTCAGAAGGACCAGAGGACGAGGGTACTTTCAGTACTTGATCAAATGGAAGGATAAGCCAGAGGAAGATGCCACTTGGATGACTGAAGAAATGTTGCAGAAGATAGGCAGATCAGTGGGAGAGCTCATGGACAGGAGCCCATGAAGAAGATTGCCCTCGGGAGTCTGAAGCAAGGGCATTAGACACTAGCCAGCAATGTAGGAAGTTTTGTCCGCATGTTGTGGCTAGAAGGGTTCGAAACATCTGAATTGTAACAGCTAGGTGTCAATACCTCAGCTGACTGTATTATTTAGATTAGTTAGAACTTGTAGGAGTCAAACAGTTAGGCTCGATCCAACTGTCAGTTCAGTTATTGAATAAATTGTAATTAGGCTTTTGGTTTTCTGAAACGGTCCTCATGGAGGAACCGAAGAGTCACACTATAATGTATATAAATTGAATCCTCGGATGCATTGAGAAGTAGAGAGGAAGAATAGAGAAATTTCTGCAATACACTCTGTACATTGTCGATTGCTTCCAATTAAATGAATTCTGCTTGTTGATTATCTAATTGTCTTGAAGTGTTAATTGTGGGGAAATTCGTTTGATTGTGAGGCATTTGTGTACTGGTATTCCGTTCCCTGTCTTTGAATTTCCGTAAATTGTTTGAATAGCCCTGTAAATTCACCCACCGTAGGCGAGGTCTGTGTTGAGGATTTTGGCTAACATTGACAATTTCCTGTATAACGAGACAATTTTGATTTATCGTGAATTGGAGATCGTAACCGAGATTAAGCCTGAGGTAGCAACCCGAGTAAAGTGCACATAGGAGATCATAAGCCGACGTGAACCCTGGTCAGTCACTATTCAAAACCCGCTAACGGATTTGGGAAAGCGGATTGCCAATTTCGCACCGCCTTCCGACCATAAGTGGTATTCCTGGAGGGGGGAGCGATTCCATAGAGGAATCGACGCGTGGCAGAGTGGACCCACAAGAAACCGCCTTTCCGTATTCATTTCGCACGTTATAATCCGACTAAGGACGCCGAGCGAAATCGTCAAGAGTCGTCGATCTGGCGTAGGAGCATCGGAGGGTGATCATTGAACGAAGATGCAGAACATTTAACCTAAGGTACGGTCATATGTTTGATTGGTCCATAGACATATATGTGGGGCCGACCGGAGGTATATTATAATGCCGGTGAGTTATAAGGTATCGAGACATTATATAAAGCGAGAGATATATTTAAATTTTCAAAGGTTGCCAAATGATATTTATTTATCAAATTCCCCGAATTTGATAAATAAGATTCCAAGGAAAAAAACAAAGAAGACAGAGCCACGTCACCGACTTCTCCTTGGGTCCAAATTCAGTTTCGCTGCATCAGGCCCTAATGGTTAAGAGCATGTGTTTCCTCTTCAGTGGTCACTGGCTCAAAACTGAGAAAGTAGAGTATGTATGTCTTTGTAGACTTGGCATTCAAATCCCTGTGACAGAATGGTTCCCATAACCTCTCTCAATTAATCTTTCCTTTATTTATTTTGTTTTGTAAGTATTTTCATATTAAAAAAAAAAAAATACAAATAAACATATATAAATAAACCAATAATATGAGTTGACACTTTTCTATTAATCACATAAACATGATTTGATTACAATAAAATCCATAAACTATTATTCAGTAAAGGCTAAATATAATATTTAATTATTTAGTATTAAAAGATGAAACCGCCTTTGCTTCTTCTGTTGACCACATACGCCCTGGGTATCTTAATTTCTCCACATATATGCTAATGCTTCCCGGAGCATCTCTCGGTTTAATCTTTCGTCTATTTGCTTTGCTGTGCATGTATCTTCAAATATTTTTCATAGGTACTTTGTTTTCATTTCGTAGGTATCTTCGCATATTTTTCATAGCTACTTAAAAAAAGGTATGTCCAGATGCTTTTGTCGGTTTAGTTGTATGTATTTAAAGTATACCTTTGTTCAACGGTTCGTGAGTAACCTTTCGTCCATTTATGTGTTGCACTATTTTGCGTTGTGTCGAATCTTTTTATTATATTTGTATCACGCATATCATTGGTGTCCTGGATTCCTTTTAGTATTAAAATATCTCGGAGGTGCTTTTTCGTAGACGGACTTCAGCTACTCTTTTACATTTTATTCCAGTCAATTCAATGAGAGAACTTGTATTCCAATCAATTTTATTATATCGGGTAGGATTTTATTACGCCCTGCATGGTGGACATGATAGGCCTTTTCTGCATTTTATATTTTTATATCTAAGTTCACTCCATGGTGGACATGATAGACATTATATATATATATATGTATGTATATAAAAGTTCATTGCAGAGAACGTTTAAATATCGAAATGTTTTTAGTGTAATATTTTGAAGATTTTTTAATGGATTTTTCAGATTTTTTTTTAAAATCTGGTAGGAATTCATTGAAATCACAAGTTTGATGAGTAATCTTTACAAAATCAAAGTGCCTTGGGGTTTTCACGGTGTTGAATCTATATATATAGTCAAAAAACCAATTTAAATAACACAAATCAAAATTCACCTCAAATTTTTCCACCTGATTCCCACACAGGAAACTCTAAAAATTAACATTAAAAACAACTCCTTTAAATATTAATATTATAATATATATTACAATTTATTATTCTTTTTTATTAATTTTTCTTTTAATAAAAAATATAGAGTTTTCGTTGCAAAGAGATTAAATATTAATGTTATGTACATCATATTTTTTTATTTTTTTTTCTGAATAAGACTAAATCTATTAAGTAAGGAAATATGGTACAATCAAAGCCTGCATAGAAGCAAAGCAAGAGAGCAAGGGAGCTGGAAATGATAGACTATCAACCTCGGTCCCAAAGAACATCCACGGCATAAGCAAAAGATAACCAGAAGAACATAAAGTAAAGAACTAGACTAGGGAGTCGATCCAGAGTGGGTAGAATCTCCCAATCGACATTTTTTCTTTTTCTTTTTACTGACTATGACCCAGCTATTGTGAGCTGGCTGGACGGGAATCACCTGCAAACTATTCTGCGCAGAAGGAGGAGACTCCTTATCCGAGTCAGAGGATGAAGACCCATGAGAGTGTTTCTGAGAGATCATCGGGGCAGAGGGGTCCGCAAGACCAGCAGAGGGGGCGTCCGGCGGAGCTCCTTCATTTAGCTCATCTGCTACTATTTCCTCCTCATCCGAGCTGGAGGAGTCTGAATCATCCATGGGGGGAGGAACGTAGGGATTCCAGCTCTTAACTTTGGGTTTGCGAATCAAATTCTTCTTTTCGTCGAGGATCTGGGTGCAAGCCTTTTGGAGGTGCCCCGTTTGATGACAATGGCGGCAATGGAAGGTTGTATTTTCGTAATCCAGAGTTTGAGTCCAGTGGAAATCCCCAATCTTGAGGTTGATCTGATCCGGCAGTCCTTTGCTGATGTCTATTTCCGCACAGATTCTGCCGTAGGTGTAGATTCCATTGTCCCTTCTTGAGGTATCTGTAGCGAGGAAGCGTCGTAGTGTGTCTCCAATGGCTATGAAGACTGAAATATGTAATAGATGCACCGGAAGGTTCGAGAGTCTGACCCAAATGGGAAGTTTGGTGATGACAGCTGTAGAAGGGTCGAAGTCTGGAAACCATGGGGAAAGGAAAAGCCCAGCCCTGCCCCAGAACCAAGGGCCTCATGTAATGGCTTTCTGGTAATCTTCATTTAAATCAAAAGCTATAATGAAGAAGCCTTTCGAGCATAAGTAGATCTGGCATTTTTTAGTCCAGTTGTTATGGATCCATTGGTATAAATCTGCAGTGCGTGGCCATAGACCATTAAATCTTCATATGATTGCAGATTCTGCAAAATTCTGGTGGAGTTCTTCAATCCCAGGATCAGAGAATGCTATAGAAGGAATTTCCTCTAATTTGTCCACCAAAAATGGCTTGGGAGCCATAGTTGGTTGAGCTGCTTTCGAAGAGGACTGAGGGTGGGGGATCTTAGAATGGACAGCATCTTTGTAGGAGAAGGAGGGGGCTGAAGATGACTGTCCAGCTACACATCCTCTCAGACGAAGGGTTAAAACAATAGAATCATTTCTCTTAATGCTGTAGACAGAGAGAGGAAGGAGTTCCTCCAGTTGTTTACCTTGGAATAGGAGTTGCTGATGGACAGTGGGTATCCCAATCCTTTGTTCCAGGTTTAACTTAAGGTTCTGCACCAAGTCCGACGAGCTAACCCATTGCACAATGGTGTTGCCTGAAATAGATGAGATCAGGATCTGAAATGGGGCAGAGTAATCTTTGGATCCCTTCTTATTAGTGCAGCTCTGAGAAGAGAAGGAGTTAGATCGCATGAAAGCCAACTTGACCTGGCCCTGCCGTGGTTTGAAGGAGGAAGCAGGAAATTTTTTTCCACTCAGAATCCCCACTGCAGGTCCAACAAGATGAACCAAGGGTCGCCGCTGCCTTAGGGTGCTAACGGAGGCAAAAATAGAGCATTTGGTAAATCTTACAGAATCTGCCCTTTGAAGAGCTGCACAATGACTTTGGGGCAGAGAGAAGCCGTTATATTCAAGGGAAGCCACCGCTGACACCAAAGCGTAGACGCAATGATTCTTCGCTGCATTCAAATATGCTTCTTCCCTGGACTCAGCAGATCGAGTGCCCTCTGAATGAACAGTAACATACGTAGAAGAGGCGTTCAAATCAGGCAAAGGCAGCGCTTGGAAAGGGACTACAACGAGAGCATATCCAGAAGACTTCTCAACGGCAATAGCGTCAAGACGGAGAGCAGGTTCTGAAGTCTGAGCAGCTGCGTCGGCGAAGGCGACAACAGAGCAGAGCGAAACCCTAACACCGGCCATCATTCACAATCTCTTCATTATGTACATCATATTAAATGTTTATTAATTTTGTTTTGTATAATAAAAAAATTGAAGTTACATATTTATAATTTAAAAAATAAAAATAAAAATAATAGCAAGATCCTTTTAATAGGAAATTTTTATTCTATAATTATAAGTAATTAAATTATTATTTTAAAGACTCATTCCAACATATAAAATGACTTTTCCTATGGGCAGTGTTATTGTGCATTATGTGATATTAGCGTTGGAGATAATTACTTTCATATAAACATAATCAACTTTCAATTATAGATAGTTTACATAGTGTCTAAATTTAGGAAGTGTAGCTAGACTTGTATGAGTGAACTATTATTAGCATATCTATTCTATTTGTACAATGATTTGAAAGACACATAATTCATTACATGTATGTGTATAAACACACATAGAATTTTACAATCATCTATTACTCTATTATATAGAGTTTACCATATCTAATTTATTCCTAATTTAGGAGGGGTTGAGATAATATCTCAACCATCTCCAACAAATCATAAACCAATTTTTCACTTATGTAACTTAAGAATTAATTCTAACTCATTAGGAGGAGGGGTTGAGAGAATATCTCAACAATCTCCAATAAATCACAAACAAAATTTTTACTTATATAACGTAAGCATTAATTCCAACCCATTAGGGGGAGGGATATCTCAACCATCTCCAATAAATCACAAACAAAATTTTCCCTTACAAAATGTAAGAATTAATCTCAATCATCTCCAACAAATCACAAACCATTTTTTCACTGCATTAAATCCAACTCCTCGTTTTAATGCTAACAGTACAAAAAAAAAGACTTTTTGAAACTACCGATAGACAAAAAAAATACATAATGATTATTTAAATAGTTTATAGTTTCCAGACCAGCATGAGCTCCATCAAGATATCTAATAACCTTCGTGAAGGTTTGGTTGGCAAGTTGGGTTCTTGAGTTCCACTCCTAAACTCCCAAATCATGGATCTTCATAATTCAATTATTGAACAACATCCACAAGATGTTGTATAACCTCACTAGCATACCATTTTCATGTCTTCAAAAACTAATGAGGGATCCTTCCCTAGATCGACAACTTCCAAACTAATTGGACAATCATCCATGTTCAGCCTTTTAATTGAATTGTTTTGTTTTAAAAGAGATTTAGAGGTTCAATTCCTTCATTGAACTCACCATCATCAAAATTAAATGAATATTCATTAGTGGTTATATTGACTAACTCTTTTAGCTTCCCTTTTAATCTAGATCACTGGAACGATTTTTGCAATTCCACATTGCATGCCCAATTTTCCTACAATAATAACATCCAACTTCACTCTTATTTTCATTTTTCTTTCTCATATGCGTTATTTAAAATAATGCATTATATGTTTGATAATTATCTTCTATATCCCTTGGTTTTAGCTTCTTTTCTTATGCCAAAAGTGCTACAATTGTCTCATCCAATATTTGTGAGGGAATTTGACTTAAGTTGAAGACTGTAGGTTTTAACCCTGAACATAAATTATCTACACACGAATCTTATAACATAAAATAAACAATAGCAAGAGCATAAAACATAAAACAGATAAACACAGAGATTTTCCCCTAGATCCCAAATCGAGACGACCAGCTTAATTTTTCATTATATTCCTTTTAGTGTTACAACGCATATATATACATGCCAAAGCATACATGAACCCTAATCCATTAACCCTGGATTAGAACATAACCGCAGTTCCCTTGACGAAATCTACAAAAATACCAGGGGCCGAAAACCATCATACCCCAAAACCATGTGCAAAACCATGCACAAACCCATGGGTGCGGACTACCCACTGGAAATTAAGGACCAAAAAATTTTCCTCGGGGCGCTGCCTCAGACCCCTTGCGCCCAATTCAAAGGGGGGGGCTATCGCCCCCCCTCTTACCCCCCCCGTGCGTGCTTAGTCGTGGAAAGAATATAACACATACCCAACATTCTCCCACTTGTTGTTTTCTTTCCACAAGGGGCCACAGGAGAGCTTAGTTATTGGCCCAATTCTTCAACACCCATTTTTTCTCTACCCCAATAGAACTTTTGAGTGCTCACAGACTTCGTCAATGCATCTGCAACATTCTTCAAAGTGTCCACCTTTACCAGCAACACCCTTTTAGCCTCAACCATATCTCTAACAAAGTGATATTGAACATCATTGTGCTTTGTCTTTGAATGATAAGCAGGGTTCTTAGCCAAGAAAATTGCACTTTGGCTATCACAGTATATCCTTATAGCTTGTTGTACCAACCCCATACTTGAACACAATCTCTGCAACCAAACTGCTTCCTTGCTTGCATGAGTGGCTGCTATGTATTCTGCCTCTGTAGTTGAAAGAGCCATTACAGACTGTCTTTTACTCATCCAACTGACTGCGCCTCCAAATAGGCTAAACACATACCCACTTGTAGATCTTCTTTGGTCCAGATCTCCAGCCCAGTCTGCATCAACAAAACCACGAATGTCCAACATTCTTTCCAATCCTGGTCTTCCCTGGTAGCACAAGCCATAATCACTAGTGCCACGTAAATATCTGAAAACCCGCTTCACTGCTGTCCAATGCTCCTTCCCTGGGTTTGACATAAACCCGCTCAATACTCCCACTGCATGTGCAATGTCTGGTCTAGTACATACCATTGCATGCATCAGGCTACCCACTACACTTGCATATGGAACACGGGACATATTCTCCTCTTCTTCTTGTGTCTTGGGACACTATTAAGCAGACAGCTTTACACCTACAAGAACAGGAACTTTCACCAGTTTACTATCCTGCATATTGAACCTTTGCAATATAGTTTCGAATATCTCTACTCTATGCCCAAAACATAGTTTCAAGTAAAGACCAAGATCCTTCATGTCGAATTTGGAGAACAGCTGGGTCTTCAAATCTTGGATAATTTCTTTGTCATTTCCAATCAACAACATATCATCCACATACAAGACCAAATAAATAACACGGTCACCAATTAATTTAAAATAAACACAGTGATCCTCCTTGCTTCTGGTGAAGCCAAGTCCCCGTATATAGGTATGAAATTTCTGATACCACATCCTTGGTGACTGTTTTAACCCATACAGAGACTTCTTCAACCTGCATACCAGTTCTTTCTTACCCTTCACCATAAAGCCTTCGGGTTGCTTCATGTAGATCTCCTCTTCTAGATCCCCGTGAAGAAATGTTGTCTTCACATCCATCTGTTCTATCTCAAAATCAAATGCAGCAGCAACAGATAAAAGTAATATAATAGAAGTAACTTTGGCAACAGGAGAAAAAATATCACCAAAATAAATTCCCGGCACCTGGGAATAACCTTTTGCTACCAACCGAGCTTTGTATTTCTCCACCTTGCCTTCTACATTCATCTTCTTTTTTAAACATCCATTTTCTCCCGATGGGCTTCCTTCCAGCCGGCAACTCCACCAGATCCCATGCCTCATTTTTGTGCAAGGATGCCATTTCATCAACCATGGCCTCCTTCCACAGTTTTCCATCCTTTGAACCCACTGCCTCCTTGAAAGTTTTGGGATCATCATTAGTTATAGTTAAGGAAAAAATTGAACAGAAAGCAGATGGACTATACCTTTCTGGTTTTCTTCTTTCCCGAGCTGATCTTCTCACAGCTGGAGTTTGTGGCTCTTCCCCTTCTGAGTCTTCTTCTGTTGTAGAGTCTGATTCATCCTTCTTTAGCTCAAACTCTATCTTCTCAGGTTACTTTGGTAGGAATTCATGTGTAGCAACATCTTTCACCTCTCTAAACACCACATCTCCACTGTACACAACCTTCCTTGTTTATGGGTTCCAAAGCTTGTAACCTTTTAAACCATCCTTATACCCAATAAAGATGCACCTTTCAGATTTATTATCCAACTTGGTCCTTTTCTCCTTTGGAACATGTACATATGCATCACATCCAAATACCCTTAGATGTGAAAGAAAGGGTTTCTTACCAGTCCATACCTCATGTAGAGTCTTATCCTCCAACGCTGATGAAGGTGATCTGTTAACTAAGTAACATGCAATCTCCACTGCCTCTGCCCAGAATTCTTGTCCTAACCCGGTACCACTGAGCATGCTTCTTGCCTTTTCCATCAACGTTCTGTTCATTATTTCTGCAACTCCATTTTGG
>JAXQQM020066531.1:0-69033 GCA_034641835.2 Pinus albicaulis
TGTTAGACTCCGCCTTGTCTAACCTATGTCAGAGTCAAATGCAGACAGGTAGCTGTCAAAGTCTCAGTTCATTATACAGACCAATGCCAATCAGCGTTCACCCTCTGCTACTTAGATGTTTGCAAAGCTTGTTTTCAGAATGTTTCAATAACACTTGCAGGCTAGGAGAAGGACCTGTAGTTGTTTATATCAGGAATGCCATCAATGAGAAATTGATTCTTCTTCAAAACAGGGTTTTGAAGAAGAAATTATCAAATATGTTTTGGTAATAAATAGGTAAGTGGTCAAAATATTTCAAATTTTATAGTTCTTCAGTGGCACCAGCTTCAAGCATACCCCTGCAAGAAGACAGCAAAATCATCAAAATCGAGCTCAGAAAAGCCAAAAGAAGATTGTATTTAAAAAGCCAAATGTGAAATTACAAAAACATTGTAATATGGGTTTTCAATTAGATTTGAATCAAATCTGATTGTGGAGGATATTTGTATCATATATAAAAGCCAAACCAATTTCATTTGCACCAATCTACAGCACCCAAGTCGAGATTTGGAGTTGGAGGGCCGAATTCACGTTTTGAAACATCGTGGACAGGGTCTTGGAGCTCGAGCGACCCACTTGGGCGCGAGCGACCCACTTATGCGTCACAGTTGTAAAATTACAACGGGCATGACCCACCTGGGCAGAGCGACCCACTTGGATCGAATGCAACCCACAGAGCAAGCAACAGGTAAAATCTGCTATATGTTGTCTGAGAGAAATTTGAACATAATTTGGGAAATGATGATCGGTATTAGCATTGGATTTCTAAGGATGAATCCAGTTTGAAGGTGAAAGTTATAAGACCCTTGTAACAACTCGAATTCGTTCTATCATACCCGCAGCCACCTTTACCCAGATTTATGAATTAACGGTGCTGGATGATGCCAATGTTCTGTCCCTCTTTTGCTTCTGGGCTTTTGGACAAAAATCAATGCAGATGAACATCTAGTCAAGCAGGTGCAAGCAGAATGTAAAGGACTGCCACTTGCTCTGGAGGTGATTGGCAGCTCGTTGCGTGGTGGAACTCGTCCAGTGTGGCAGAGTGCCAAGAACAAGCTCCTGAATGGGGAGTCAATATCAGATTATCATAAAGAAAGGCTTCTTAGACCTGGGGTCCTTTCCAGAGGATAGGAAAATATCTGTGGATGCATTATTGGACATCTGGGTTTATGTGAGAAAGATGGAGTGGCACGATGCTTTTGTTATCTTATTGGAACTTACCAGTAGGAATCTGTTAAATTTAAACAAGCAATCTCAGGAGTTGCGCAATCAATTATGGAAGTACCTCTGAGCTCTAATTTTCTCAACATGATGTAATGCGAGACTCGGCCCTGTATTTGGCATCTCGAGACTAGATTGTTAACAGGAAGAGGTTGTTTATGCCCAAAAAGGAGAATGGTTTGCCAGGAAAATGGGCGTTACTCAAAGACCATGCGTTTGATGCGCAAGTTGTTTCCATTCACACAGGTGCAATAGAAAAGGATCAGTGGTGTGAGATGAATTTTCGACAAGCAGAAGCCTTGATTTTAAATTTTTCTGCGAGCAGCTACTTTCTTCCTTCGTTTTTAAGTTCCATGACAAAACTTAAAGTCCTCATAGTACTCAATTATGGATCAAAGAGAGCCACAGTAAACGGTCTACCGTGGCCATCTTCTCTCCCACAGCTTAAGACTATTCGCTTGGAGAGGTTGAATGTGCCCCCACTTCAAGAGTAGGATAAACTCTTTCAGAATTTGGAGAAACTCTCGTTGAGCATATGTGGCAGTTTGACCCATATTTTAGCAATTTTCGTAGAGTGGCAAAGCGTATCTCCAGAAATTTGAGAGCGGTTGCAAAGTGGCATTCATAGGTTCGTTTGTCTATTTCTGTCTTCACGCTGGAATAATGGAAGGCTTTCTATCTTTAAGAGAAAATGGAGGATTCGTTCTATCTTCATGGCTTTAGTTGAAACAGCGCCCCTGTTTTGGGGGTCGATCTGTTGTTTTTTTTAGAATAGTTTATGTATTAAAATAATCATTTGTGAGATGAGAGGCAGTCAGAGGAGAGTTCTGAGAGCTAGTGTAGGAGAAAATTAGAGTTTATTTGTACAGTCTTAGACAGAGATTTTAATGAAAATACCCAGCGCTGGCTTCTGAGATTCCTGTGGTATGAGATTTAACATTTGTGTCCTCTTTTGTTTCATATGTAGCCTGTTATGTGTTCATGTCATTTCATGATCATTTCCAATTGAACAAATGAAGTGTTAAGGCAGAATTCATAATTTATATGCTTTGCCTTTAAGTTTGTTCATATTTAATGTTTTCTTCTGTTCGACAAGGATTCATCACACATGCCCTTGTCGACTTCTCAGCAGTCTTGTCATTCCGTTTATCTCAATTTAATTGCTAAACTTCATGCTTACCTTGCCTCAGGAGATAATCTGCGTTCTTTATTTAATCTCTGCTCTTGCTGTCTTTGCCTCACACAGCCCAGAAAACCCCAACATTTATTAAAAACCCTTTTATATCTCTTTACTAGCCTAAGATCAGTTATGCTTTTGGTCATCTCAGCCCTTCTGAAAACCTTTTGCTGAGATAGACCCGGAGAGAGCCCTCTCCTGTCCTCGTAGGGCTAGCTACGAGGCTAAGGTTGGTTTGATGTTGCCTCGAGTTTTGCCTCTTTCAGCCTGTGGCGTATCTTACAACAATAATGAACATGAGTTATGATTTTTAGACGCGTACTATCATGTAATCCATGGTATTGGCCCATGGTAATGTAACAAACTCTTTATAGGTGGAGGATATCCATGATAAAAGTGTGGATGAATCAACATTATTAAAAATCTTGTTACATGTTTCTTTAAATGTATATATATGTTTAACTCATATTAATTATTTCAATAATAATAATAATAATAAGGATTGGAATATGGGAGGTGGGGTCTGGGGCTCTAACCCTAGCCTCCATGACTTCGCCTCATGCTACTTTCTTTGTTGTCACACCAATTTTCCTCGGGCAGAATTTTATTCCATGATGTTGTTGGTTCCTATAATGCTTTGTTTCCGTATAAAGGGGAGGTTGGTTTAGGTGCATTCATCGTGTTTGTTTTATGACTTATCTCTGTTGGAGGGGTTTTTGTGGTGGTATTCAGCATTCGTGCTTTTCCTCTCGCTTGTTAGATTCATGTTCATGTTTCTCCTCTGTGTTCAGCTTTTTTGGAGAAAATTTAGAGGATGAAACTCATTTAAAGCTCTATTTTGTGCCTTCGACCGAATCTATTTCTTTCGATGCCTTCTCATCATTTGTGAGGTTTCTCTAGGGTTTTCAGAATCCGTGGGATCAAATTTATGCTTAAAAATAAAAGTGCTCAAAATCTCAAAACCAATGCAAAATAATAGATCTGTTGCTATATAATTCCAAAATCCTCGAATCACCTCAATCCAACATCTTACATGAGGAATTTATCTTGTTTGTGCTTCGGCAACAGAGAAAAAATTCAACTCATAGGTTGACATGTGGAAGTGTATGACTATCATGTGGAAGTTCATATGCTAATGTGGTGCTAAGGTTAGTAGGGTGACTATATAATACGATCTAATCGGGATGTGACACGTGTCAAGGTCATACGTTAGCAATTTTTAAATTTCTATTCATTGATATATATTTTGGTTTTGGGTCAATAAGAGAGCACCATGTGGTCCTATGAGATGTCATCGCATGGCCTCGAAGTTTGTGCAAAATCAAGTTAAGGATCGAATGAGCCTCGATGCATCTTCAACCGCGTGACCTTCACATCGCTAATTGTCCGCTATACCATCGTGCGATAAGTTACATTTATTAATACAATGGTGTGGTTATATTTATTTGGTAAATACCCGCCATTTCAGAAGTAGACGGCGGAAATAACTCAACTAGCCCCGCCCTAGCTTATATGTATTATCACATGATTTGTGTGTTAGTGGAAAGGGCGAGGTGTGATGCACCTAGGCCATCCTCCTACCCGAGGTCCTATCATCGCATAAGTGACCATCGACAGATGAAAGGAAGGAGGGCATGTGGAACCTTATTGCGCCCGGACCATGGTCCTTTAACAATATGTGACTAGGGAGCAAAGGGCCGATGGGGTGCGTGGCCTTCGAAGCTCCATGCTCCCCACTCCCATGATGTTATACTACCTAATTCGGGGCTAGAGTAGTCAGTATGGGTATCAATTTAACCATCTCGAAAAATGCAATTTAAACAACAGATTTGGCATTGAACACATGCTAAAATGACATCAGATAAGTTGCCGCCAAAATCAAAAATTCACATTGGGGAATTTTAAGGTAAAATGGGCCTCTTAAGAAAAATGTGCAACCAAAATAAACTTTCTAAGAACCAATAATATCCAATATGATGATGCCAACCATGGGGGATGATTTGCCAATTTTGGGAGTAAAAGTAAAGTTTAAAATAGAATAAATAAGAAAACTATTTTTCAACTATATTTTCAACTTATCTCCCTAATGTTTTAATTCAAATTTCGAAGTTGGAGTAATTATCGGATGTAAAATTTAATTTTCATCCAAGGAGTAGCCATGCTGCATACTTTCGATCAAACCTACTACACGAAAAAATGAAAAATACATGAAAGACAAGTTATCGCAATCACATTTTTCATGTATTTTTCATTTTTTATGTGTAGTTAGGTCCATCAAAAGTATACAACATTGGTACTGATTAGGAATCAAATTTTTCATCCAATGAGTTTTCCGCTTCGAACGAGTAAACCCATAAGGAGATAAGTTGAAAATATGAGTTGAAAATTCAGCTTTAATTTTTTTCCTTCTAAAACTCGATGATGTAATCTAATATTATTTTATTATTTTCACTATTATTTTATGATTTCCCTTTAGGATTCCCATTTTAGACCTTAGAATTACCCTAATGTTTCTAGTTTTTGACAAAAGTCGATTTTGTAGAAAATTTAGTAGGGAAATGAAGACAAATGCCTAACTCGCCATTTTTCACCCTTTTTCGAGCCCAAGAAGAGCCTACATATGGGTTTTCTCGTGTGCTATAGACATAATGGAAGTGTTATTTTTACAATTTGCAGCATCGTATTTTGATGTAATTGACATTTGAGAATATAATTTAAAGGTCCAAATAAAGTGAAGCTTGAATTGGAGATGTAGCCGAGGAGGGGTGAAATCCATCATCGTATCGTTGTTTTGTAATGTCGTATGTTGTCTATTTTTCACGCTAAAATCCACAAAAGTTAACTAAGTTTACTAAAGCCTATATTCTTTTTTCAATTTTCGATCCATTTCCCATAAGACATAAACTTGCTTGCAAAATTTTACAAGAAACCTTCAACTTTAATTTCAAGATTTCAGCTTTGATATTAGAGCATGGTTGTTTTCAAGGTTTGATAGTTTTGCAAGTTTTTTTCGTGAATTATTACAAGGGTCTAATTTGAAAAGAGGATTAGAGTGGTTGAAGAACCAAACCTCAAATTGGTTCAAGGAGGTCACAAACTTCATAAACTCCTAGTCATGGCACAAGAAGAAGGACATGAATTGATGCTTGAGGAAGAGAGAGAGTTTAGAAAGGATTTATATGATATGTCCTTAGACAGAATTATTGTACAATGAGGGGGCAACTAGGTTGCAAGGAGAAAGTTAAAATCAATCCAAAAATTAATGGTGGTGATGGGGAGCAAACCTCCACCTCCAACTCCTCCTTCTTCACCTCCATCCTCACCTCCTTCTTCACCTAATTCATCTCATAGACCTACTCCTCCTCCATCGCTAAAAGAAAATTCTAATTATCCTTTGATTAAACTTGATGTCAAGTTTGAATTTCCTATGTATAGTGGGGAAGTAAAAATGTTGAGAAGTTGGATAACTCGGTTCACAAATTGAAGTTTATCGTATGATTCAAAAGATTGATGATGATGTTACTAAGATCCGCATTTCTCTACTTGGAAATTTCATCCCTCCTATGTGTGGGAGGCCACACTCAAGAATATTTGAATAAAATTTATAAAATTTTCTCTTATCGAATAATTTTATACCTACATTAAGAAGGAGATTTTATCCATTAGATTACATGCAAAAAAAAATTATGTATTGGTAAAATTTTAGACAAGCTGTTGGAGAGGTAAACTTTGCGATTGTGAGGGAGCTCCCTACTAGCCTAGACTGCCCAGCAACAATCGCTGACGTAGTGACGCAGTCTCTAGTTACAAGACGACAAACATAATGAGTTGCCTACTCTCAGTCCTATGCAATGGTCATTGGAGAAAGGATGACAATTTCCGTCCATCGCTTTTGCGTATCACGCCCATCCTTCCACTTAACACATCCACACCTACACACATGTGAAGAAACACAATGATACAAAACATATAATTTAAATCTTTTAACCATACATCAAGCGAGAGAGGATGTAATCTACAGTATCAAAGACAAAGACACATGAATGAAACCATAATAAAAGTCGCTTATCATTAAAATAACAAAGGAAAGATACAACCCAAAGCCTCACTGGACTTTCCTTCACAATGAAGCACGGGGAGCACGTCTCAATGAAGCTCATCTAAAATGGGACAAAGCTTTCCTCTTTGGCTTGTCTCTCAAAGGCCGGCTCCGGGGTGATAGTCTCCCTTACTACAAAGTTCATCTTCGGGTTTCAGTGCCATTAGGGACTACTGCCTTGCTAAGGGAAAATGGCAAGCTTATATAGATGGTGGAAGGGGAGTTGGGATCCATACAATTGTGGGATTGGCTCCTATCCTTAAGGAAGCTTCCATTATAGGTGGAAACCACCTCCCCATCCATGGAGATCTCGTGAGCCAAACCTCCCAACTCATTTTAAAGACTCGTTCAGAGTTTGTTGGAATCAAAATTCGCCTATTTATTTTTAAAAACAATCCTTATTAAGCTTGGTGTGAGTGAGAAACTAGGACAAAACAGTGCCGCTGGTGCACCCTCTATGGTGGATTTTCCCCATCAAGGTGAGGGGTCGAATCGGCTGGGCCGTGCCAAGGCCAAAATATCAGCTTTTAGGTTTTGCGTAGGAAATTTTTTCAAGTGGAATGATTGTCCTTGTAAAGGGGGATGCCATGAAAGTGGTTTCGGTGTTGGTGCTGCATCGTCATGTGTCATGGGAAAGGCCCTCCAATGTGAGGGACAGGGAATTGGTGGATGGTGACAAAATTCGTGTAAATGTATGCCTCCTTAAAGCATGAGGCCCAAGAGAGAGAGAGAGGGGTGAAATTCTTTTATGATAACGTGCCCAATCGAAACACCGCCATCGAAAACCCGCATAGACAAATACAACTAATATCTCAAATACATGATGTGTGGTATGGCGCAACATCCATAATAGAGTATACAATAATTCAGATCCAAGGTATATGCGTCCATCCTAAAGGATCAAGAAGTAGACTCAGTATGGTCATAGCCATCCAATCAAAGAGTCATGTAACCAATCATGATAATCACAAAATCCGTAGCCTAGATTTCATTAGACAAAACCTGTGGTCTTCGCACTCCATCTCGACCCGAACCGAGTACAAGTCCTAGCATGTGAATAAGTCAAGTCGAACATGCAAGAACATCGTCCGATTACCACCAATGATGAAAGCCGTTAAAAAATGCGAGAGGAACCACCAATAATGATGATGACCCTCAAGGTACTAGAGGTACAATCCATGAAATGTGAATAGTGAGCTGGATGTCGAACACCCATAGAATCATTCGATCAAAGGAAAATGATGAAAAACTTGCGTCGAATGAGAACCCGCTATCGAGGCATGCAGTTCCAAGGTAGCCGAAAGGAGTCTCCTGGATCACTTCTGGATAATGGGTCAAGTCGACAGAAGTGACCTCGATCGAAGGTGGCCATAAAAGAGCCCTACATCAACAACGCGAGACAGAGGAACATAATGTTTCAGAATTAGGATCAAAAGAGAATCGAGGAGGGTTGAAATCCAGAGGTTAACTTCTCTTGAACATATCGATGGCACCTATTAATCGGATTTGCGCATTTGACATCAAAGATCTCGAGGTCATGATGATGAGGCAAAGAGCAAATGAGAGGTCAAAAAGGATAACCCAAACCCATGGAGGCAAGCAAATAGCGAGATGAGATGTCCCCAACCCGACACGACGTACAAGTGCCATGTTCAAGAGCGACATACCGTCAACATGACGATGATAATCGTGCTCATTTTTCCCCACCATTTTTGCCACCTCGATTATTTTGAAAACAAGCTCAAGGGGGTAGCATATGTCATGGATATAAGTTTTTCCTTCTGGACAAATCCAACCTAGCATGTGCTTAATCTAGTTCACAAAGGAGGAACCTCGAGTATCGTCATTACGATGGAATCGATGTCATCGTGTTTTAACGAGTCCGACAAAGGAAGAACTCAACATCTTTTCATGTTTAGAGAGTTTGAAAAAGACATCGAAAAGAAAACTCCAATGTACTCGCATAGTCCCACAAATCCAAAAGGTAGAAACTATATTTGAGAGAACCTCCTAGTCGTGATAGGTTAGGTATTCCTTTTTCATAAATAATATATCCCACCAAAAGGGGTAAACGTATACCGGGTAGATGTTGTTACACAAAATGCACTTAACGAGCTCAAAATGGAGCAAGCGACTCAACAATCTTTTCAATTTTAAAGAGTCGTAAAAGAGTCAAAGGTGACCTCCCCCGGAGGAACGAGTGGTATAAAGGGCAACAACTAGTTCCGTGATGGTGGAACTACTTAGAACAAGATAAAAGTCAAGAGAGGTCAAGCAACAAGACCACTCATCATACGGCTCCTCGTGGAATGGGTAAAACAACCAAGTGAAGGCATATTATTAGCTAAGCAGATAGGGACGATGGAATGAGAGAACCAAGGCTCATATCCGGAAAAATAGGCTAATAAAATGTCAATCACGAGAAGTAAAATGGAAATGTTTCATTTTACACAAGCTTGAAATCAAGAAACTCTACTTGAAGTTGGTTTCATTTTACACAAGCTTGAAATAAAGATAAACTATGTTGAAAACCAGCTTTCATTTTTTATTACTGCTTTCTGAAATGGAAACAACCATGCTTGAAAAAGTAAGCGTGCCCCCCGCATGGTGACTCAGAATTTGAGGTACATGCCTCCTGCTTCAATCCATATGAAAGGGCAAGATGTGGAGTTAAGGTTCAAGTTACGAGATCAAGAGAAATACCGACCGGGATTTGCACGATATCTTATCAAAGACTCGAATTGAACAGAAAGTGTTTCATTGTTTTAACGAGGTTGACACATTAAAAGAACTATCCTTAGATGACCCCGTTTCATGTTTTAATGAGCTTGACACAAGAAAATGAACTATGCTCCAGATAATCTTTTTCATTTTTTAACGAGCTTGACACAAGAAAACGAACTCCACTCCGATGAAATGAAAACATTTTTTTTTAAGGAGCTCGACACAAGGCATTTCCAACCATGCTCCAACGAGATTTTTCATTTTTAAGGAGTTGGACCCAAGCAACGATGAACCATGCTTCGATGAGCTCATCATAATGAATAAGAAGTCATAGCTTCCAAGGGTCATCCGAGGAAGGAAAACATCTTGAAGTCCGGACTCAATGCCCCCAGCACATGATGTACAACGCACTATCACCGAATACGGCACAAGCACATGGCCACAATGGATGGCGCGGGGGATGAACAATCGGTGGATAAAGATCCGGGCAGCGGATGATGGTGGATTAGCTTCCATATGAAGACCAAAGAACACAAGCCGATTAATGGTCATGATCCCACCTCGGTGTAAAAAACACATCACACGAAAGAGGGAGGAGATACACTCCCATGGCATAAGTATAATCACAACCCAAGAGTAAATTAAATTCCAAGGGGCCAAGAACAACCATCACATCCATATGGACAATTTTCCCTCCCAAAGTAATGCAACTTCGAAGGATCCCTACGCTGACTAGTTCCTTCCGTTAGATGCCAACAAATTCTACGTAATAGGAAGAAACATGGTGAACCGAAATTGCCAAGTAGTTGAGAATAAAATACGCGCATGCGCCTTCGTCTATAATGGTGGCCGGGTACGACCGTATGGGAAGCCCGTACCATGATCTCAAAGGCTAAGCACATAAGAAGGAAGACGATAATCGACAAATCGACTCCAATCAAAGGAAGCGACCAAACTACTTGGAGGGGATACCATTGAACCGAGATGTATTCCCCCTTCGGTGTTACGATAAGAAGGAGTATCCTCCACAACCTCCATCATGGAGTTTCCGGGAGGGGTATCCTTCCGGGACCCTATCATGGAGGCTGAGGAGTAAAGCTTCCAAAGGTAACAGGATAAGAGAATCTTTCTCCAAGTCCGAGGAATTCCAAGAAATAAGAAGAACTTGAGGGATGTGAGATCCACTTCCTCAATGGAAAAGACCCGTGCACCATAGACGGGCTACCAATCCGATCCCATGACCAATGGTTGGTCTTAACGATTCCCGACCGGAATCTTTCAGAGTGGATCGACCAAGGATGACTCGACCAATCGTTGAATCAATCGGTGAAGGAATCAAAGAAAGTTGTTGGTGAATAAGCTAGAAGGCACGACAAGCGTAAACAATACGGAGTTGTACAAAACTATCTTGGCTTCATCCATATACGAACAAAGGTGAATGGCATGGTGCCCTCCACACAAACTTGCTGTGATCGTGAGCTTACCCCCGAATCTGTGGAGCTTACCCTCCGCACTAGCTAAAGACGTGCCCCCAACCCAACTCCCGAAAGCCAAAGGCACCCGTGGATGACCAGACCATACTGAGCACTGGGAATGCCAAGGCAATCTCGAAGAATGGTTTCCGGCACAACATGCAAGGGAATTTAACTTTCCACCGAGGGTTGGAAGGTTTATCAAGAGCGTACATTTTAGAAGTAGTAGCTTAGCCTTTACTTCTCTTATCAAACTTATTCTTTCTTCTTTGTCTTTCTTCTTCTTTCCTAGCAACCCGGTTACTCGAATCCAAAATTTCACTAAAGCGAAGTAGAAGAGGAGGAGATGCGTAAATGTGAAGAAGGGGAGAGGTTCACTCGATCTGGTCATATGTTGTTCGTGGGAGGAACCACCGACTCGCAGCGCATATTCGTGACCACATAGGTTGAAAAACAAACAGAAAACCCAATGTTAACCTGTGAAGGGACACCACAGAAGGAGCACCAACATTTCCAAAATGAGGAAAAGGACCAAGATCCCCTCTCGCAGGGGATTACTTGGTCGGGTGAACCTCGAAAAGCTGCTTACAAAAACGACCTTAAAACAACAACACCCTAAGGAAACTAACTTTACCAGAATATTTGGTGTAAGGAAGCACTCTTAAAACACTAAAACCAAACTCTACCGTTTCATATTTTAAGAGTCGAGAAACAAGCAAAAGGTGACTCTATCGCTTTCGCCTTGGAAACAAGTGTGAAAGGACAAGTGCTTGGACGATATTTTCAAATTTAGGAGTCAAGAAAGATCAAATTCAATCAAGCCCGGTAATCTAGCGTATGGGTGTACCAGACACGTTGAACCGCCATATACACTCTCGTTAAAACATGAAAAAGAAATCAACCAAGACTTGACGTACGTGCAAGTAATCTCCCCAAATGCTATGTCCGGTGTATCATGGGTATAAGGCGACGTACTCGCTTCCTACTTGATAAAGGATAGCAACCTACCGGGGGTCTCCCTTTATATATGTGATGCTATGGGGAGCACAAGTCCATACTAGCGTTGTCTAAAGCCAAGAGGCGAATGACAGTCAATAGGTTTAACGGATGTACTAAACACGTCACTAGTCTAGACTCCAGATATTTCGTTAATGTTTCCAATGTTACCAAGGTAAATTGAATACCCCTCGCAGCTGATCTTCAATTATGTTTCAATTTCAAAGTCTCACCGAATGTTATGTCTCAAAAAATCCTCTAAATGCACACTACATGCCACAATATATCACTTTGTCTTCGGCGAAAGAGCCAACTACCAGCTAACAGAGCTTTTCAAAACAATAACAAAATGATAAAAAAACATCCACTAATGTCTCTTAATGCACACATGAAACAAAAACTTTCCTTTAGAGTTATATGACACTAGCAATGCTAAAAGCTTTCAATTCTCACTAACTAATCAAAAGAAAAAGATTTGTTTTTGTATTTGATGTTTTAGAGAAAAAATGCACCAAACGAAATGAAAAACTAATAAAGGAACCACCAGAAAATGATAGCAAAGGAGTAGAAACAACCAAGTTCACTCAATGAAAAACCCACAACCAGAACTCAAATCGATGGGAAATCTCTCAAATCGAAGAAGGATCCCAAAAGACTCATACAAACCGTGTAATCTAGGCTTGAAATGAGACAAAGCAAAACTCGAATAAACAAAGCGCAATCACTCAAATAACGCAATGATACAATGGGAACCAACCAAAACTAATGCAAGAGAGTGAAAATGAAGTCGATCTAACAAGCGAAGACCAAAAAACTCCTGTTCTTGAGGCTCAACACACAATAACAAATTTTCATGACCTGAAATAGAATGTAAAACTAATGGTAGAGGCAAACAACCAGAGGATAGAGGTCAAACACAAGAAAAAAGGACTTCAAGGCACTCAAACAATCGTGAAAAATAACACCAAAAACCAAAAACTGCCCGCAGGGCCTGAAAAAAGTAAACCCTAACACCAAATAGGGTTGGCGCGATCGGTTGGTTGTATCTGCGCCAAAACAAGGTTGGCACGAGGGCCTAACTAGCAACAAGCGCCGCCTGGCACGACTATCAAGCTAAAAGCACACCAATCGAGTTTGCTAAGGATAGAAATAAAAAGAGCAAACAAGAGAGTAGATCAGGATAAAGGGGGCCGAATAAAGGTTTTACACAAAAACCGTAAGAGGAAAATCGCGTACACAAGCCAAAACAAACGAAAGAGACAAGACAAACCCAATCAAATCCCCAAAGGGAGTCGCCGCTTTTGGAGGTAACCTCTCAGACAGAGGCGATCCCTACTAGCCCGCATCGGGTCTAGCAACAATCATTCACGCAAAGGACGCAGTCTCTAGTTACAAAATGACAAAACATAATGAGTTTCCTACCTTAGGTCCTACGCAATAGTCGTTGGAGAAAGGATGGCGTTCCCATCCTTCGCTTTGCGTATCACGATACTTCGCTTAACACATCCGAACACCCGCACACATGCGAAAAACACAACGATACACAACATAGAATCTAAATATTGTAACCATACATTAGTCGAGAGGATGAATTCATTGCATCAAAGACAAAGACACATGAATGAAACCATAATCAAAGTCGCTTATCATTAAAATAACAAAGGAAAGATACAACCCAAAGCTCTAACGTTGATCTTCTCATGTAATGTATAATGGAGCACGTCTCAATGAAGCTCTTTTAGAATGGGATAAAGTTTCTCTTCAAATTGGCTCTCAAAACAAGCCTAAATATACCTACTACGTGTTCGCCCGTTTAGTGTTATTAGAATTACTAAATTTTGCTAAGGGAAAATTACAAGCTTATATAGATGGTGGAAGGGGGAGTTGGGATCCCTACAATTGTGATTGGCCCTATCCTTAAGGAAGCTCTCCATGATAGGTGGAAAACCACCTCCCATCCATGGAGATCTAGAGCCAAACCTCCCAACCTATTTTAGAGACTCGTTTAGGAGTTTGCTGGAACCTAAACTTCCACCATTTATTTTTAAAAACAATCCTTATTAAGATTGGCACGCAGTGAGACACCTGGACAAAGAGCTAGTCAGGCGCACCCTCTATGGCAGGATTTTCTCCCCATCGGGCGCGAGGGCCGGAACCGGCTAGTCGCGCTAAGGCCAAAAGATCAGTTTTTAGGTTTTCAGAGAAACTTTTCTTCAAGGGAATGATTGTCCTTGTAAAGGGGGATGCCATGAAAGTGGTTTCTGTGGTTATGTCATTGCTCAAGCAAGTCACGTGGTGCCCTCCAATGTGCGGGATGGGGAATTGCGTGATGGTGACAAAATGTCAGAACACAAGCTAAAGTTCATAGTGTCCAAAGTTACACATAAGAATTTAGAAGAAGAGCTTTAATCTTAGGTGTCTATTTGTCTTCACAAGGTACTCCTCTTCTTAAATACATGGGTGGATTACATATTTATTTATGTATACTATACCTCTATGTTTAATCCCATCAATATAGAAGAAGTATGTGTTCATGAATCTCATTTAGAATCAAGAAGAAAGAGTGTTCCTCAAGCCTACTAGCAAGAAAACTTTTAAATCGAGACAAAGGAAAGGGGAGGTTTAAAGGAAAAGGAAAAAAATAATGCTACGTACTAAGAAAGAGGGAGAGAATCTTATTTGTAAACATTGTTCAAAAAACAATCTCCATGGTGAAGACCATTGTTGGAAATTGAATCTAGAAATGATACCAAAGAAGTTAAATAACAAGGGGAATCAAAACATTGTTAAGTACAACTCAACAAGATCTAGGATCCGATTCAAGTGACGAAACCAAAATCACAAACATGGGAATGAAATACATAGGTTCTAATGTGGATATTAGTTATTCGGTAAGCCTATCGAATGTCAAAATTATAGAAATAAATGAGCTTTTCCATATCGTGTATTACAAAACATACAAAAGTTGATACATTCTTTGATAATGGATCCAAAGTCAACCTTATCTCTCGAAGTAATTGCCAAGAAACTTAATATAGAAATTACACCTCACTAAAACTTTCCTTTTGGGTTGGGTATTTGATGATGCCAAATTACAAGTGACAAGAAAATGTAAACTAAAACTCACCATCACTACTATTTTTATAAACATGAGGTAGAGATTGTTGTTGTACCACTTGATATTTACATAATTGTTTTAGGGAGTCCTGATACTTGTATGACCAAAAAGCCATATTCTATCGTCGTGCTAAAAAATATTATATTTTTAAAGATGGAGTTGAGTATATTCTTAGAGCACATCGCAAGAATATGAACTTATCTCTTTGTTAGCTTAAGCTGATGAAAAAGGCTTGTAAATGCTAGTAAGAATTTCAGGGTTATTGATGATTAAAGCCAAAGATATTTTCGGTCATAATCTTTTTCATAGGATGCTATTTAAAAATTAAGCATGATTTGGTTGAATTTTTTAACACATATGAAAATATGTTTCGAGAACTCCGAAGGATTGCCTCCTAAAAGAGGAATTCAAAATGAGATTCACTTGTAGTAGGATGCACCACTTCCAAATATTGGCATGTATAGAATGTCCGTTTTGGAGAGTGTATAGATCAAGAATAAAATTCAAGAGTTTCTTTACAAAGGAGCAATTAGGCCTAATGCATCTCCGTTGGTATCCTATTGTCTCGTTCCAAAGAAATATGGTACATGGCGCATGTGTGTAGATTTCCGAGCTTTGAACAAGATCACTATAAAAAATTGTTATCATATTCCTCGCATTGATGCTTTTATAGATCGCTTAAAGGAACTTGTTTACTTTACTAAGTTATATTTAAGAAGCTGTTTATCATCATATAAGGATTGTTGAAGATGATATTTGTAAAATCGCTTTTCAAGACAAAACACCGTTTGTTTGAATAATTATTTATGTTGTTTGGATTTGCAATGCACTTGCCACATTCATGAGAGTTATGAATGATGTTTTGTGACTAATTCTTTATGATTTTGTCATATTATACTTAGATGATATTCCGATTTTAATTAAGACTTGTGAAGAGAATGCCAAGCATGTGAAACAAGTTTATGTCTTGAAAAAGGAAAAGTTTTATTTGAAGATTTCCAATGTGAATTTGGGAAAGCCTCTTTTGGTTTATTTGGGTCATATTGTAGGAGGGGATGAAATGTGAATACCGATCCCTCAAAAGTTGATGTTATTGTGAATTTTCTCTGGAACCCAAGAATGTAACCGAAGTTAGGAGCTTTTGGGAGCAACTCAACATCGGAGAAAATTTATCGCAAACTTCATTCATTGCAACATCATTAGAGCTATTGGGCAAGAAAGAAGTATTTTAGTGGGGAGGAAAGCAAAAGATAAAGCCTTCGACACTTTGAAAGAGAAAATCAATACAACACCATGAAAGATGGCACTTCCGCATCTTAAGAAACCATTTGAGATTCAAACCAATGCGATAAATTATGTTATGGAAGTACTTTTGATGCATCATGGTAAGGAAATTTATTATCATTATGGAACCTTTTATGTTGTCACCGCAAGAAAAACCCTCCAAACTTTTACCTATACTTTAATTTTGGAGCCTATTTTGGATCTTGCGATCGATTGTTCCATGATCACTTTTGGTCGTGTTTGTACTTCTATTTAGTGAGTTTTTCAAACAATTTTTTTTTTCACTTTCACTTTCTAAAGTGTTTTTTTTCGTGCTTTCATTAGGGGAATTGAGGTCTAAAATGGGCTCTCCTAAGGAAATTATAAAATATCAAAGGGAAATACTAAAATAAGATTTGATTACATCATCAAAACTTAAAGGGAAAGTTGAAAAACTATTTTTTCAACTCGCATTTTCAACTTATCTCCAAATTGTTTGCATCACTGACGGAGTACTTCGTTGTATGTAAAATTTAATTCCTCATCCAAGGAGTACCCATGTTGCATACTTCGAATGGATCCTCCTACACAAAAAATGAGAAATACATGAAAAACTTGATTGCAATCACATTTTTTCATATATTTCTAATATTTCATGTAGCAACGTCCATCAAAAGTATCAAAATGGGTACTCCTTGATGTAAATTAAACTTTGCATCAAACAAGTACTCCAATTGAAATTTCATAAAAAAATTTGGATATAAGTTGAAAATAATGAAGAAAAAAAGAAGTAGTTTTATTATTTTATTCTTTTTATATCTTTTTACCCTTTTTACTTAAAAAATGGTGAATCATCCCCCATGGTTGACATCATCTTCTTGAATCATATTGGTTCTTATAAAGTTTAATTTTGCTGTACATTTTTCTTAGGAGGCCCATTTTAGACCTCAAAATTCCCCTAATGCGACCGGGCTACTTTTTCTTGATTTCACTTTCACTAGTTTCATTTTCATTTTATCTTCACTCGGCATGTGTGGCTTTCACCACCACGTATCACAAGTTTTGTACACCCTTTTCTCTTCATATAGGAAATGTCATCTTTTGGAATGTGAAGTGTCGCCTAGTGCACGAAAGTCGTTTTTGATGTGTTTTAAGGGATAATATTTGTGATACTGATGACACTTACCATGTAAACATGTATTACACTAATTTCTAACGTTTTCAAGCACTATTGCAAAGTGTCATCACGATCATCACAAAGTGTATCTTGGGTATCACACTTGTCGTAAGTCATCGCAAAGTTATCATACCGAGGGAACTATGTTTCTCATGTGTTATAGATGATATATGTTTGTCCTCAAGTGTTCTAAGTGTGTGGTCACAATCAATTATTGTCACTATTCACAACATCCGCACAGATCCCACACTTAATCAAATTTGGAAAACTTCTTCTCACTGTGCAACCTAGCCTCATCTAATCCCTACGAAATTCCCATCGCACAAGCCTCATCCCTTAAGTCGCAACCTTCCCTTTCGGAACTTTGCAATGTGTAGTTCCCACCTTTCTAGGACCGTGCACTGCAAAATCACAAGGCTTAAGCCCGACCCCTCGGAAGAAACCGCACATTCCTTCTCCCTAGCTAGGCCCGAAATGTCTACTGCATAATCTCAATATTCAAGTCCAACCCTTGATATCTTTAACTACATAATTTCATGATCATCTATCCTCCTTCCTTCCAAAATAACTGCGTAGGGAAAATGAGTGCTCAATCCATCATCCTAGCTCCTCGAGCCCCCCAACCACGCAATATTTTTTCTCTCCGTCCCATTTCGAATTGCACATTGTGAATTATTCAAAGCGCAGTCCAAAGAGCTTGATACCTTGAGTCCCTCAACCGCACAATCCCTCTGCCTAGGCCTCTAAAATTTCAATACTCGCACACCCAGTTAAAGATGCAAGCCCGAGTGATTGAGTCCCTCAATTGCATAATCATTTACCCCCGGACATCCTTAACTTTGTATTGCGTAGGTTCAAACCTCAATCCCAGACTCCGTTTTCCTGGGGACTGTGAAATCCCCGATTCATTCACTCAACCAAATACCAATTCCATCCCTAACAAGTGATTTCATGAAGCATTCCAGTTAGGGTTTATCAGACTAATATATTTTTGTCTTCGTCGACTAGGCCGCATGTATTATATTATGCCTAGAAAGGATGATGATGAAGGATAAGTGGAGAAGGATACCATGCTAGAAGACACCTAAGGAGTTGAGGAGATGAGATGATCACGAGGAAAGAAAATGAAGGAACACTAGATTACAACAAAAGACCAAAGATCATGACCACATGAAGACTCCATCTACCCCATAACCGTTTGGAGTGGGAAGATATGAAGAACACAACATATCTCTAATGAAGACAAAGTAGCAAGAAGGAAATCTGCACTTCCACATCATCATGAATTCCATGTCATCGTTGTCATTTCGTTGAGATTGCAACAAGATGATGAGCTTAGTGAAAAAGAGTCGCCTTTCACTAAGTGGGCCCGTAGGCTATTTTTGGCGCAAGTCTATTTTTAGACATGTCGATCATATTCTATGAGTTGCAGGATGCTATTTGTGGATGGTTGGTCAAGTTGGAAAATATATGGAATTCTATGTTTAGACATATTTGGGAGGAATCTATTCTTAGATCGTCATCAAAATAGATATGTCGAATATTATTAGCTCTTAATAATATTTGGACTCTAAACATTAACTTATTCTCTTGGAGCACTTCAGTTAAGTGCACAGATGTGGCACAGGAGCTGACAGAAGGAATTACACTATTCCCGAGGGTTTACTGGAGCTATTTCATGGAAACTTCAGTTAGAACTCATGTGACAGAGTTTGGTGGAGTTGTAGAAGTAGTTGGCGGAGTTGTGTTCAGTTTAACTCAGTTAGACAAAGTTGAGCTAGTTGTATCTAGTCTAACTGATTGATACACTAGTGAGAGTGGTGTGAATTAATTAATAATTAATTCACTAAATATTAACTCATTAATCAACTGAAGAATACATCAGTTACCTACAGTGCATGGACAGTTTCAGTGGAGACCAGTGGAGAGATAGGTGAAAGGGCAAGATGACTATCAGTTGTGACTATAGTGATGCATTGATTGCATCCAACACTCAATGGAGATGCCAATGAGGATTGCGCAGTGCAAGCCAGGTGGATTCGAGTTCATTCAGAGCCATTCTTCAGCAGGGATTGCGCAGTAGAGGCAGGCTAGCAGGTGGCAGAGATCGGTGCATGGATTTGCAAGATCGGGCCTGATTAGTGTGTAGCGATTGTATTGTACTGAGAGCTTGATATGATCAACTTTGTATGAGGATTGTTACATGATCTCTATGACATATATTATATACAAATAGTTGGGGTTTTCAGCTACAGGCTTTCCTGTTAAACAACTGTGTTAATGTGTGTGAATTTTTATTGTTTCATGAGTGCATTGTTATCTTGATTTTATTTCCACAAATGATCAATGGTGGAATAGATCTTTTTATCAGGCATGAAGAAGTAGATTGTGATCAGACAATCTTGGATTTATAATCCATTATTTATATAATTTCTACATGGTATCAGAGCATTGATCATTGGAGCAATTGCAAAGCATTGAAGCGGTTGAGTTCTGTGCTGGTGGAATTCGAATTTGCAGCAGTGTTTTCTTGGTGTCGAGGTTGAGATGTATTTCAACGGATTGCGATTGGAGTATGCCATTGAGGGAAACTCAAATTATATTGCATGGAAGGACAGGATGGAGGTGGTGCTGGAGGATAATGGGTTGAAGGAGTTCATAGATGCAGAAATTCCAAAACCTGCTTCTAGCGATGCTGCCGCACTTGACGCATGGCAAAAGAAGACAAAAAAATGTCGAAGGATTCTATTGGAAGGTGTGAAGGATCACATAGTGTCCAGAATTCATGGTAAAGCTTTTCCATTCTTGATGTGAAAATCTTTTACAGACTTTTTCCAAAGCAAGAGCGACCAAAGGAAGTTGGTGCTCAAGGACAAACTTAGGAAAATAAAAATGGAGAAGGGCGAGAGTATACCCAAGTACCTCACAAAGTTTTTCCAGTGCAGGGATGAGCTGGGAAGTGTGGGGGTTACTGTAGATGAAGAGGACTTGGTGAGCTTGGCTCTCCTTGGGCTTCCGAAGAGTTGGCATTCCTACGAGGACTCTGTCAATGGTTGGGAGAAACTGCTGAGATGGGAGCGACTTTGGTCGGATCTTGCGTAGGAGGAGATAAGGCAGAGTACCAGGGATAGATCTTCATCGAAGAATGAAGATGAAGAAAATTTCTCTTTGGCTGCCAAAGCAAGGAAAGGGAAGAGAAAGAAAAATCCTTCTCAATCCGGTGCGAAAGGCAAGAAGCAGGACAGGTCCAAGGTGAAGTGCTTGCCACCGTCACCAACACGCGACATTACATCCACTAATTGTCCACGAAGAAAAATAAGTAGGTCGCTAGATTCGAAACTAGAGAGGCCTTAGCTCACCGTTTGTGCTATATTTTTTCATCGATCACATGCTTGGTTCAAGTGTGATGGGATCGTTGTGGTTTCTCGACGTTGGTGTGCCTTTCCATATGACCGGAGACAAAGAGTTTTTTAGTGATCTGGAGGAGAAGGATCTTGGAGTGCACATCGAGATGGGCAATGATGGTAGATACAATGCAACTAGTATCGGGACCATTTACTTTGAGAGGGAGTCTAGAAAATCTTTCATCTTGGAGGATGTCATGCATGTTCCAAGATTGAAGAAGAATCTTATCTCTGTGGCGATGTTGGAAGACAAGGGATATGACGTTGTCTTTAGCGAGGGAAAGGCTTTCCTGCGTAGAAAGGCAACTGGTGAAACCCAGAGGATAGGGGTTCGAGTTAAGAACCTTTATCAATTGCAGGCAGATGGCTGTGCAGCAATGGCAAGCAAAGCAGAAGGAGTGGTGAGCCGGGATGAGGGCGAATTGTGGCACGAGAGATTGGGCCACCTTCACCATGTCGCTTTGAAAATTTGTTAGCAGATTTCTACTAGGCTTCCCAAAGGTACACTTGCGCAGTCAGATCAGTGCAAGGGATGTACTTTGGGAAAATTGTGAAAGCCACCTTTCATGAGAAGGATAATCGCGCCACGACGATCCTTGAGAGAATTCACACAGATGTGTGTGGACCTTTCTCAGTAGCTTCGACAACAAAGCACAAGTATTATGTGATATTTTTTGATGACTTTTGTCATAAGTGTTGGATCTTCTTCATGCAGAAGAAGAGCGAGACATTCTCAAAGTTCTATGAGTTTAAGGCACTGGTTGAGAAAGAGTCGAGGAAGTAGGTGAAGCTGCCTAGGCAATAATGTGAATTCATCTCTAGCGAATTCAAATACTTTTGCAGCACAGAAGGAATTCAAAGAGAGCTCATACCGCCTCATAACCCACTGCAGAATGGGGTCACAGAGAGAAAGAACAGAACGATGGTGGGTGTTGCATGGGCGATGTTGCATGATCAGGTCCTTCCTATACACTTGTGGGCTGAAGCATGCAACACTGCGATTTATGTGCAAAACCTTTGTCCTCATAGAGTACTTGGCATGAGTACACCTGAAGAGGCGTTTTCTGGTAAGAAGCCTGATATTTCTCATTTGAAGATTTTTGGCTCACCTGTTTACATTCATGTGATGAAGGATGCCAAGAAGAAGCTGGAGCCGACCGCAGAGGTTGGGATATTTGTGGGGTACACAGAAACACCCCACAATTATCATGTGTATTTTCCAGATAGTCGGATGACTGTCGTGCAACGAGATATCAAATTTCATGAGGAGAAAGCCATGAAGTTGTCACTTGAGAAGGAGCTACACTTGCATGCAGAGGAGGATCTAATTGTTCCTAAATATGAGCCTCAAGATGTGGATTAGCCACAAGAGGAGGTTCATGGAGTGGAAGAAACCATTCATGCAGCGCCAAACATCAGAGGGCAGAAGTGCACTGCAGAAGCTAAGCGACTGAATCTTGATGCAGCATAGAATGTAGGAGCTTCTACATCACAGCGCAGACAGAGATAGTCACCTGACCGATTTACTAGATACATGGCTCTAATGAGAAAGTGTATCGTGACGGAGCCATCCTCTTTCGAGGAAGCTGTGGAGGACCCTGCATGGGTAGATGCCATGGTGGAAGAGTATGATTCGATTGTCAGAAACAGTGCATGGGAGATTGTCCCGCGACCGGAGGGGAAATCAGTGGTGGGTTCGAGATGGATCTACAAAGTGAAGCAGGCGGCTGACGGGAGTGTGGAGAAGTAAAAGGCAAGATTTGTTGCCCGAGGCTTCTCACAGATAGAGGGGATCGATTATGAGGAGACCTTTGCACCTGTCGCAAGGTATTCTTCCATACGGACGATCCTAGCTCTCTCAGCGCAGATGGGGTGGCACATTCATCAGATGGATGTGAAGACTGCGTTCCTCAACGGATTCATTGAGGAGGAGGTGTACATAGAGCATCCCGAAGGTTTCGAGATCTTCAGCAGCGAGTCGCATGTGTGCAGGCTCAAGAGAGCGTTGTATGGGTTGAAACAAGCACCTCGTGCTTGGTACACACGGATAGACAGTTATTTCACCGGACTTGGATTCTCCAAGAGTGAGGTGGATCCGAACCTATACTAGATTGTGGTGGAGGGTAAGTTGCTGATCATTGTACTTTATGTAGATGATTTGATTTTGACAGGTGATGAGCTGTTGATACACTCATGCAAGGATGATCTTGCAAAGGAGTTTGAGATGAAGGACTTGGGCCTCCTTCATTATTTCCTGGGATTGGAAATTTGGCAACGCAGTGATGGATTGTTTGTTTCTCAAGGCAAGTATGCCCGGGAGATACTGGAGAAGTTCAACATGCATGGCTGCAAGCCTGTTGATACTCCTCTTCCTGGTGGTTGGAGGAAGGAGGATGCTACATCGGCAGATGTAGTGGATGCCACTGTTTATCAACAGTTGGTGGGGTCGCTCATGTATCTGGTCAATACATGACCCAACATATGCTACACAGTTAACCAAATTTCACAAGCTATGTTTAAGCCTACCAAGATCTTTTGGAAGGTATGGAAGCATGTATTGAGATATCTCAGAGGCACATCGGGATATGGATTATGGTATAGATAGTCGGATGAGGTGAAGTTGCATGGCTTCACGGATGCAAGACGGGGCAGGAGCCAAAATGACAGTAAAGAGCAATATCCAAAAATTTCGTATTGGGGTCTACAACGGCTTTCTGGTACAAAGAGGGGCAAGAGATCCGTGCTCCTCACTTTAAGTGAGGCCTATGTGCGGGCAGCAAGTTTGGCTGCATGCGAGGCTATATAGATGAGGAAGATCCTGGTCAGGTTGTTCGGTTCTCACTTAGATTCTACTGTGATATATTGTGATAATCAGAGTTGCATTAAACTCTCGGTTAATCCATTATTTCATGATAGATCTAAACATATTGACATATGGTACCATCATATCAGAGATTGTGTGCAGCAGAAGATCATTTTGCTTTCTTACATTCCTACGGAGGATCAGGATGCAGATATTCTAATGAAGGCGCTCACTAGGAGAAAATTCGAATACCATAGAGACAGGATCGGGGTGGCAGATAATCCCTATCTTGTTGAGAGGGAGTGTTGAGATTCAACAAGATGATGAGCTTAGTGAAAAGATTCGCCTTCACTAAGTGGGCCCGCAGGCTATTTTTGGCGCAAGTCTATTTTTAGACTATGTCTATTTTTAGACATGTCGATCATATTCTATGAGTTGCAGGATGCTATTTGTGGATGGTTGGCCAAGTTGGAAAAATAGATGGACTTCTATTTTTAGACATATTGGGCAGAATCTATTTTTAGATTTCCAGTCTAAAAATAGATATGTCGAATATTATTAGCTCTTAATAATATTTGGACTCTAAACATTAACTTATTCTCTTGGAGCACTTCAGTTAAGTGCACAGATGTGGCACAGGAGATGACAGAAGGAATTACGCTATTCCTGAGGGTTAAGTGGAGCTATTGCATGGAGACTTTAGTTAGAACTCATGTGACAGAGTTTGGTGGAGTTGTAGAAGTAGTTGGTGGAGTTGTGTTCAGTTTAACTCAGCTAGACACAATTGAGCTAGTTGTATCTAGTCTAACTGATTGATACACTAGTGAGAGTGGTGTGAATTAATTATTAATTAATTCACTAAATATTAACTCATTAATCAACTGAAGAATACATCGAATACATCGCTAATCAAAGTGAGACACTAAATGGGAGACCATGAGAGAAAGGTGAAAGGGAAAGATGAATATCGCCAGACTATGTTGATGCATTGGTCGTGATCCAACACTCAAAGAGAGATGCCAATGAGGATTGCGTGAGCAAGGCCGGACCAATTCGAGTTCATTTAGAGCCATTATTCAACAGGATTGCGCAATAGACGAAGCTGCTGTGCAAGGTGAGACTTGCATGGATTTGCTGGGACGTACTCCGATTAATGTGTAGCGATTGTATTGTACTAAGAGCTTGATATGATCAAATTTGTATGAGGAATTGTTACATGATCTCTATGACATATATTATATACAGATAGTTGGGGTTTTTAGCTCGTGCTTTCCCCCGTTAAAACACCGTGTTTAATGTGTGTGAATATTTATGGTTTCAATGTGTGCATGCAATTGATTTAATTTCTGCATGTGATGATCAATGGTGGAATAGATTTTGTATTGTGCATGAAGTTAAAATAGTGTGTGATTAGGAGAATATTAGATGTATAACACATTAGTTATATAATTTCTACAATTTCATGTCATGTCATGAGTCACCATGTGCCACACCATTTTTGTGGATTATGTAAATTTATATTCGAAAATGTAATGTAAAGTGGAAGTCCAAAGGACATGTACATAATTTGAAGATTCATGTAAATTCAAAAATTCATGGGAAGTCAAACAATCATGAGGGTAGTTAAAGAGTCACAAGTAAAGTGAAGCATCACCCCCCCATCAGTTATATATACACCCTCATCGTATGAGAAAAGTACATTTTACCTTAGCTCCTCCCGCAAGGGATTAGAGGGACAAGTTAATTCTTTCGGGGAGAAATGAGTGACTCCAACGCTCCTCTATTGGAGCTATTGGTGTTCTTTGTATACATGTGTCTTGGGATTTTTAATTAATATCTGAAGCTTGATGGCCAACATGTCCTTCATGCATGGATTACGAATATTTGTAAGACTGTTTTTTGAATTTTTGTAATTCATGTTTGTTTTCCTTCTGTGCTAAAGTAGTTGAACTATTTTGGTTATTTTAGTGCTTATATTATTGATAATGTGTTGTAACAGTTGTGATCACTATCGCATATTCTTGGACTATTCTGTTGGATGTTAGAAAAATATTTCTTGTTTATTATGGTTGCAATGACCATCAAATCTTTGTGGACTATTTCGCTGGATGTTAGATGGATATTTTATGTGTGTGTGTGTCTCTAATATGGTGGTACTATTACCTCTCTCCTAGAGGCTCACTTTCCTTTCCCTTTGTAATATAATGATCTTGAAACACATACAACCGAACACTCACCGGGAATACTCACTTGTTGATACAAGATTACGTGTGTATTATTCTGTTGTGCTCAGCTTTGTAGCCAAGGAAAACCTATAAGAAAATACGATAGTCAGGTCAATATCCCAGATGGGGCTTTTATTCCAAACGATATGAGTTTTGATTGGGAATTCACATCAGGGAGACACCATTGGTTGACGGATTTCCAACACCCGTCAACAAATGGCACTATAAGGAAGGCTAGATGACAATTGTGCCAATTGAGTCTATTTTGAATCTCTTATCTTTAATGGCTCATTCTCAAATCATACTCTTGGGGAATTTCCCTAATTTATTAATTTGTGAATTTTAAATCCTCGATGAGCCTCTTTATCACTTGTCTTAATTGAAGTTTGATGGCCAGGATTGAACATCCATAACCGAGAACATTTCTGATTTTCTTATATTTTTGGAATCTTATGAAATTGATGATGAATATTTTGATTCTGTAAAAATTTTTTCTCACCCTTGAAGGCCATGCTAATCAATGGTGTCATACCCTACCATCTTCTTCCTTCCATTATTTTCATCATTTCCTCCAAGATATTTATCAATCGTTCGATAGGTATGATTACTTGGATGTTCTTAAAGTAATTAATCAGTTAAGAATGAATCCTAATGAATCAATTGAGGATTTTTATGATTGATTTATTCACCTTTATTGTGAATTTCTTTAATAAGATATGAATTGGGATTTCTTGAAACTAAATTTTGAGTGTTTGGTTCATATCTCTTTGCACGGTCAGCCAAAACTACCTGATTTCTCTACTTTCCCAACTCTCGTAAGTCATGCGATACCCCTAATTTCAGAAGAGGAACCTACTATTGCTTTTGTTCCTTCTCCTCCTCCCTTACCAATTCCTATGAGGGTGCATCCATGCGATGATAATAAACTTGTGAAATTTACACATAAAATTCCTAATCCATCTTCTCATCCTCCTTCCACTTTTCATGATTTAGACTCAATGGAGTAAATCCCAAAATGGTTGTTGAAACCTATGGTGAAGAAAAATTTATCGATTCCTCAAGACGGTAGTAACATTCATAACTCTAGTCTTGAATATGATTTGGATTTTGGTTATCCTCTATCATCTACGTGCCATGAATCTTTTTATCATGAACAACTTGATCAATATGATCCACCAACTAGCTTTTCATGAACTCTTTATTTTCAAGTTACTAGCTCAAATTGAGATCCATATCAAGGTAGTCACATTACATAGGTAGAGGAGTAGGAAGGTCAAGATTCTTTCAATATTTATCTCTTTTTCAAAATCTTCTGTGTAAAGACGATGTTTCCTCATTCTTTGAAGATATTGAATATGGTAATCTTGGTAGTCAATCAAATGTGGTCAATTTCAATAATTAATCTCAAGTCTTGGGAAACAATCATTCTGATGATGATGACTCTATTGATCTATGCGATCACAAATGCCTAGGTGCATCAACTGATCTTTCGATTTCACATGGATATTTTAATTTAAATATGCAATATAATTTGGTCAAAGAATATGTTTTTTATCGAAACTTCCTCTTCATCTAAATATTTCTTATGCTATACTATTTGCAATGCATCTATTTCCGATGAAGGTACTTCATTGTTTTCAATTTCTCCATATGATGAGTTAACTTCCCAATTAAAACAAGGTTGTGAGATTATCCATGAAATGAAAAGAAATAACATAATCATTGAGTATTCTTCCCATCTCTCATCATCTCTTGTTTTGCATGAAGACAACTCTTCAAATCATCTTTCTTATGAAATTTCCCTAATTCATACATATACATATTTACAGCCAAAAGAATATTTTAATTTGATTAATCAGGTTGGTGAAGTTGTAAAATACAGTCAAATTAGTGACAGAGATGGTTTCCATCTAGTTAGTAGTGATCCATTAAGATCAAAGGAATTATTTACCTTCAAACCATGCATGATCTGATTCAATCTTCAGAATGTGATTTTGGAATCATTTAATGTTTCAAGACTTGTTAGGAAGTCGAGGAAATTTAACTTCCATTGATTATTATGTCAGGATTTGGCGACTCTGGTAAGCCCCCAAACTAAGTTAGATCTGGTTTCTCTCACACAATCCTTCTCTCTGCATGGTTTCACTTGATATAATTTTTTTTCTAGAAGATTTTTGGTATTTTAGATGTGATATTTTGAACTTCCGAGATTCAGTTTCTAATCAGATTCAAGATTCTATTTCACATTATTCATCTCCATGAAAGGCTCTTGTTCTTAATTCAGGTTTGAAATGTGTTTCTCTCACAAAGTCAAGGAATTGTGAAGTTCATCATTTCAAAGACCATATTTGATCGAAGGAACCATACCTATCATATTTTTTTCTTAACAGTTAACTCCTCATTTTTCTTACGAATATTGTGTTAAAAAAAAATCCTTTCATTGCTCCAGAAATCCTCTTGAGCGATAATGAATGTATGAGCTATTCAGAAAATAAAATTCTTCTTCACTCATCATATCCTAAATGGTTTCATGTGTTTACTATATTGGCATTCATTTTCACTTATTTCAATGCTTACGATGCTAGTGAAGTATGTTATTGGTTACAAGGAAACAATTTTTCATATATATCATGTGAGGAAGATGATTCATTTTCTCAAGGAATTTGTAAATATGTTAAAATTGGTCCATCTTTGAATCAAGAATAGCATGCCATAAACAGTCCATTTGATGACATATAATAGTTTTTTCACATTAGTTATGCTTTAATATTTTTCTCATTATTCATATATGTGTCAAGCAGTTGGGGCACTTTAGCCTTCGTTGATGGTGAGGTCAAGTCCTCACTATCTTGCCATACCTACTGAATATGATCAGATCCATTTTCCCTTTCAAGATTATCATCCTGATCCCGTGCTTTTAATTTAAAATTAATTGTTTCAAAGTTTTCAGTGTTTTCAAGAGGATTGCTTTGGATTTCACAATCCAATCATTGAATGGTTGGATCAATCTCACTTGGAAAGCTCCATCTCAAATAACAAGTTTTGACCTTTTCTCACGCTTGATAAAGAATACAGTGAAGGTGAAGATACATCTGCAAGAAGCTTCCAAGGTTTGTTTAAATTTGGTCTCTGTAGAAAAGATAATAATGTGAACTGGTTAGAATTAGTGGTTGTGACACATCTTTTCACCAACAGGAAATACCTTCCTTTCGTTATTCCAAGTTCTTCAAGCTCTTATATTTTCTATTGCACATTGTTTTAGCTCAGTTTTCATCGATCATATATTTTTTATTGCGGGTTGGGAAAAACTACAGTGGCTACATTGGAAATTTATTTATATGTAACCCTTCTATTTTTGTCCTCCTATTTTTTTTCCTTTTGTTGTGTTTTTTGTGCTTCGTTTAATGATACTTTGCATGAATATGTCTATTGTCATTTAAATTTTTCAAGCACTTCCACACAAGTGTCATCGTGGTCATCACAAAGTGTATCTATGGTGTCGCTCTTGTCGTAAGTCATTGAAAATTCGTGACAATAAGGAAGTATGTTTCTCATGGGTTTGATATCATCTATGTTGTGTCATAAAGTGTTTTAATTGTGTGATCATAATCAAGTCTTGTCAATGTTCACATCATATGCACATATCCCACACTTAATAAAATTTGGAAACTTTCCTGACTAAGCAATCTAGCCTCATCCAACCCTCCTAAATTACACATTACACAGTCTTAGCCCTGAAGTTGTAATCCTTCCTCTTGGAACTATGCAATGCACAGTTACTGCCTTCTAAGACTATGCAGTGTGTAATCACAGTGCCAAAGCTCGACCCCCTGAGCTCCAAAACTCTACAATCCTTCTCTCCAACTGAGCCTAAAATGCACATTGTGTAGTCTCAGTCCTCAATCCCAACCCTTGAACTCTTGAACTACATAATTTCACAACCAACTGGCCTCCTTTACCTTCTAGAACTATGTAGTTAGTAAAATAAGTGATCAATCCCTCAACCTAGCTTCCTGAGCTCCCCAACTGCGCAATCATTTTCCTCAGTCCTAGCCTGAACTCTCTTAAGGCTCAATCCAAGAGCTTGAGCCCTTGAGTCTGTTAACTATGTAGTAAATCTACCTAGGCCTCTAGAGCTACACATTGTGGAGTCTCAAGGGTCAATTCTCTAACTTGAGTGCTTGAATTCCTCAATTGCACAATCATTAACCCTGGCCATCCCAAACTATGAATTTCATAGTCTAAAAACTTAGTCTCGAATGTTGGCCTCTAGAACTATGCAATACTTGATTCATTCGCTCAATCAATCACTAGTTCCATCCCTAACAAGTGATTTCATGAAGCATCTTAGGCTGGGGGTTTATCGGACTGATGTTGTCTTGTCATGGGTGGATTGTAGTCACATGTATTCTATTATACCCTAAAAAGATGATGATGAAGGAGATGGATAAGGAGACCATGCTAGAAGCAATCTAAGGATATGACGAGATGAGATTATCATTCGGACATAAAACGAAGGAACATTGGATTACAATAGAAGACCAAAGATTAGAAACACATGAAGACTCCATATGATTCACAACCCTTTGGAGGGAAGATTTGAAGAAAAAAACATATCTCTAATGAAGACAAAGAATAAAGAAGGACATATTGGCATTGCCACATCATCATGTAATACATTTCATCAATTTCATGTCATGTCATGTCATGTCATGACTCACTGTGTGCCCCACCATTTTTGTGTATTACGCAAATTTATATTCCAAAATGTAGTGTAAAGTGGAAGTCCAAAGGACATGTATAGAATTTGAAAAAGCATGTAAAATCAAAAAGTCATGAGAAGTCAAAATATCATGAGGGTAGTGAAATATTCACAAGGAAGGCGAAGCATCGCACCCCCCCACCCCCCCGCATCGGTTATATATATACCCTCATTGTATGAGAAAATGAATTTTCACCTTCACGCCTCCCAAAAGGCATTAGAGAGACAAGTTAGTTATTTTAGGGAGCAAGGAGTGGCTCCAACACTACACTATTGGAGCTAGTGGTGTTCATTGTATACATGTTCATTGGGGAATTTACTTATTAGCTAAAGCATGATGGCTAACACGTCCTTCATGCATGGATTATGATATTTGTAAGATTGTTATGTGAATGTTTGTAATTATGTGTTTTTTCCATCAATGCTAAAGTAGTTGAATTATTTTTATTACTTTAGTGCTTATATTAATGAGAATGTTTTGTAATGGTTGTGATGACTGTCACATATTTTTGGACTATGCTGTTGGATGTTAGACAAATCCTTCTTGGTTATAATGTTGCAATTACTATCGAATTTTTGTGGACTATTATACTGGATCTTAGACGAATATTTTTCATGTGTGTGTGTCTCTACTAGGGTGGTACTATTACCTATCACCTAAAGGCTCACTTTCCTTTCCCTCCATAGTAGAAAAGTATTGACACACATACAACTGAACACTCACCGAGAATACACACTTGCTGATCCGAGATTACATGTGCATTATTATCTTGTGCTAAACTTTGTAGGAAAGGAAAACCTATAAGAATATATGGAAGTTGGGATGAAATATAAAATGGGACTCCTATTCCAAATGGTTTTAGGTCTAATTGGGACTTCACATCAGGGAGACCCCCTTGGTTGAAAAATTTCCAGAACCCGTCAACATTTTACCAATGAAGTAATTAAATATCCATCTTATGATAAATATTTGCATGCTTTGGTACAAGGCACAAAGAAATGGAAGCATTATTTGATGGGTAAAGAAACGATTATTCATACTAACCATCAACCTTTGCAATATTTACAATCACAAACCAAGCTACAACAAGCTAGAAATTTTAGGTGGATGGGATTCCTATAGAAATTTCATTTGGAAATCAGGTATAAGAAAGGTATATACAAAAAATTAGTTTCATATATGCTATCAAGGTGTAATGTTAATCCATCTATTATTCTTAAGCACAACTAATTCATGCATGAATTTTTTATTGAATAGTATGCTTAAGATGAAGGTTTTAAAGATGTTCATGTAACTTTGAGTCAAGGCAGTCATGTTGAAGAGTTGGAATACCATGTTCATAGTAAGTTGTTATATCATCTTGGCAAGTTATGTGTTCAAACAGGGTGAAAGAGTCAATGTCATAAGGGAAGCCCACACTTCTCTTATTATTGGTCTCTTTGGAGTAGGAAAAACAATTTCTCAAATTCAGAGGTATTGTCATTGGCCTCACATGAATAAAAAAAATTCAAAATATGTGAGAGGATGTTCCATATGTTCTACTAACAAGCTAAGAAATAGGACACTGTGTTTGTATACTCCACTTCCTATTCCTTCTCGTCCTTCGGAAATAATTTCTATGGATTTTGTTGGAGGACTACCAATGTCTAGGAAAGGTCATGATTGTATATATGTTGTTGTAGATTGTTTCAACAAAATGTGTGTTTTGATTCCATGTAACAAACATATTAAAATAGAAAAAACTGGAAATACGTTCTTCCAAAATGTATGGGTTCACTTTGGTTTACCCACTTCTATTATGTCTAATCTAGATTCTCAATTTGTCGGGAAGTTTTGGTCAAGTTTATGGGAACTCATGGACACAAATTTGATTAAGAGAACTACTTTTTATACAAAAACCGATGGCCAGACATAAGTTGTGAACAAAACAATAGTGCATATCCTTCAAGGTTATTGTGGTAAGAATCCTAAGCTTTTGGATGCACATTTTCATTACATGCAGTATGCCTACAATTGTGCAAAGCATTCATCTACACAAGTATATCCATTTGTAGCTTGTTTGAGTTATTTTCCAAAGTATCCTTTGGATTTCATATTTGGTAAAGATATTGCAGTAGATGGACATAGTGATATGGACAAAGCCAAACAATTCATTGAGCAAATTCAGCTAGTGCATCAAAGAGTACAGGAACAACTAGAGAAAAGTAAAGCCAAATACAAAGAAATACATGAAAATAATTATCTGAGCAATGATTTCTAGTGGGAGACCAAGTTTGGTTGTATACCAGTAAGGAAGGGCTACAAGGTGAAGGTAGAAATCTCAATCTAATCGATATGGTCATTTCAAAATATTGGAGAAGATTGATAACAATGCTTTCCAATTAGATTTTCCACCTTACATGGAAATTTATTCTGTTGTGAATGTGGAAAACTTGGGATTGTATGAGCCTCCAATGATTGGTGTTTAATGTTATTCATCCATAATTTTCACTATCTGAAGATGAATAAGTATCGGTTTTGGATTTCTAGAAACAAAGTTCATGAACATTGTGAGTTCTAGAAATATCGCTACCTTCATTATCCTTAAGGTAATTTTTTTTTTACTATTTCATCATTCCATCATGTCAATGCTCTGCTCACCCATCCCAGAAGACCCATCATGGTTTTATATCATTCATTTTGTCTTTTTTGTGTCACCTTTGGCCTCAGCCCTCTATTTTGTTTTTCCTAACTCCTCCATTGTCCATTTAGGGTTTTTAAGGGCATTTTTCTTGGTTTCATGACCTCCATGGTTAAACATAAACAAGGCTTATATCCTGCTATTATTACACCTCCTCCTATCCTTAATATACCTTCACAAACATTTCCCATCACTCATATCCCTCAAATTCATCATTTTTCTAAAAAAAACCTAGTCTATGGCCTCAATTTAATACTTTTTAAGATTAGGCCCGTGTGTTGCCCTTTTGGACCCATTCCCCTCACTCAATCCTTTAAATTCCACTTTCCCCTACTCCCTAACATCTGTCCCTATCCCCCAAAATTTCCCCAAGAATTTAGACAACCCTTAACCCTTTTATTCCATTCCCTCTACAAGGCAGTCCTAAATCCCCTACACCAAACCCTATTTTCCTCTTCCAACTAAGCTAGGGTTTTCTATGGAAAAGATGCATAAGAGAAGAAGATACATATGGTAGGTCATATCAGAAATCATGAATCCATACCAGCTCATAAACATCATGCCTCCATCATTTTACAAGAATTCATTGCAAGAGACAAGCCATGTGTCACGCCCAGGGCCAATTTTGCTTCAAACTGTGTTTCTGACCAAAAAGAGATGAAATTGACAAACGTGAGAGAGGATTTTGTCCATCATGGGCCCAATAAGAAAAACCTCCTTTAATTTTTACATAGGTATCATTTTTTGGGATAAATTTCAAAAATACATGTGTCACAGGAGAATTTTTTCACTGCTGGAGTGACCTTGGGAAAATCAAGTTTACTCACAGCTGGAGTATCCAAATGACTTTCTTGATGAGTCAAATGACAAGTAGACAAAACCTGATTTCCAATGAGCTATCATGAGCTCAATTGGGAATTGAGGAAGGTATCCAAAAATGGCCTGCACTAGCACTCTGCATTTCTGCTCCATCATTCAACACTTTTTGACTAGGGTTGGGAGTATCCATTTTTGGACAGGTAAATGGACACCAAATGGAAACAAAAAAGAATTTTTTTAAATCATACTCAACCCGTTTTCCAATGAAATACCATTATTTCAATTTGGAGTTGTGGAAGGCCTCCAAAAGTTGTCTGCACCAGCACTATCCATTTCTACATTAGCATTCACCACTTTTGACCAGTGTTGGGAGAATTAGTTTTTGGATAGGTAACTAGACACCAAATGGAAAACAAAAAATATTTTTGGACAATATACTCAACCCGCTTTCCAACGAGCTATCACGGGCCCATTTCCAACATCAGGAAGGTCTCTAAATGCCCGCTGCAAAAAGGAACTTTTCTGCGTTGCACTCCTAGAAAGTTCAAAAATTTCTAACAGAGGCTTGGGAAAATATTTCATGGTGCTGCGCTCCTATAGTTGCCTCCAGTGCATTTTTACACTGAGTGCTATGCTCCTATAGGTGGGTGCTATGCTCTTACGATATTTCCCGACGTGCAGAGTGACGCCCGAAACTACGTGCAACCCTGTCCACCATATGCTGCGCTTCGACAACTGCTTCCATCGCCCGATGCCACGTGCAGCTCCCGCCCGCCAACTGTACTGCGCTCTAGCAACTACTTCCGTCGCTCGAGTATGCGTGCAGCACTTCCCAATGGCACTGCGCTTCAGCAACTGCATCCATCACCCGAGTCTACGTGCAGCTCCCTCCCAGGCCATGATGTTGCGCACCTACCACTACCACTGTTGCCCGATTCTGCGTGCAGAACTGACCAAGTGCTATGCTCCAACAACTGCATCTGTCACTCGAGTTTGCGTGCAGATCCCGCCCAGGCCACAATGCTGCGTGCCTATCACTGCATCTGTCTCCCGAGTCTGTGTGCAACTCCCACCCAGGCCATGATGCTGCGCACCTATCATTGCCCTCATCGCAGGGCACCGCGCTCATGGCATAAAAACACAACATTGCCCAGAAAGCCTGCAGAAGTGCCAAAATTACTCGGAAAGCTCAGAAAAGTTTGTTTTTTAATGTGGAAGGCAATTTTAAGAGATTTTGAGCGAGAGAGTGGGGATGATGAAGATGAGGTAAAGAGTGATGATCATAAACAAAAAAGCAAGGGAGATGGCCAAGAAGAAAGCAGCAATGGCCAAAAACAAAACAATCAAAGCAGTGATATAGATGATGGTCAAAGAAGCCAAAGCAATGGGTCTCCTGATGAAGAAAATGACACTGAGAACACTGTAGAAGACAATGGCGAGGAAGCGAAAGAAAGCCATGTCAATGACCAAAATGACAAAGGCAACCCACAAATAGATTTTAAAATTATTTTCAATAAGCAAGGAAATGATGACAAAGGCTTTGTTAGGTCTCTATAATAAGCAAGATTGGAAAAAGTTCGATCACAGAGTTAACATCATTTCAACCAACTTTGGGATTCTAGGATCTAGCCCTCCTGAATCCGGAGAGGGATCTCTCCAATATGTACAAAGATGGATTTGTCTTTGAAGTTTGGGGTAATGATATTAGGCTAGTTATAAAGTCCAAGGGTTTTGTTTTGTTTTGGATGGTTGAGCATGATTACTGTTTGAGGTGAAAAGTCCTGAATGCAAAGAGTTTCAAAGGTGAGAAGTTGCAAGAGGGAAGAAAAGCTATGGCTAAGAGATAGATATAATGCTGATTTTTAGTCCATTGGGCTATGGAGTCATAACAGGGCTTTAATTGAACAACAACATCAAGAATGATCCAAGGGGCAAGTCATCTATACCACAAGATTATTGAGATTAGAGTGATGGGATGGAAACAATAAAGTGTTGGAGGGGTGGAAACTGATAATAATTTCTCAGAGGATTTATAGTCAATCCAAACAAGAAAAGCCTCTTAAGTAATTGTTTAAAACCAACCAAGGACAGGGCTAACCATAAACTTCTTGGGCAAGTTCTATTAAAGCAGCTTAATTGACAAACAATCAAGTAATCCACATAATTACATTCAGAAAGTATGAAAACACATAAGAGAAACAAAGTGTGAGTTAAGATCAGATAAAGTACTTTTAAACCTAGTCTGCTTTCAGTCAACACAAAGGGAAACTTTCAGAATCTGCCTTTGGAGAAAAGAATCTAGGAATCAGGGCAAACCATATCTTCTCTACTCTAACTTTAATAGCAAATAATGGAAATCACATTCAAGAACAATGTTTATGTAAACAGAAGGACGAGGGAACGCCAACATTCCTAATTGTTTAAACAGTATTGAATCATTGTTAAATAAACAAACTTGAGGAAAACATTAAGATAAAGATTTCTCAGCCAGAGAAGGTTACTGATATACAGTAGATCCTAACCCTGTTTAAACTATTATTTACAAAGGAATATGAACAATATGGCATACATAGAAGGAAAACAATAACAAAGAGAGATTTACTTCACCAATGACATAGACCAGGATCCCAAGAAACAGCTTTTATATTGATGTCAAACCGGTTACAGTCTTCAAGTCCAATGTTTCAGTTCAGCAATCATCTTCACTATTCAGCCTAACTAATCTATCACAAGCAGAGCTCCAAGGGCCAATGAACACTATTTACAATCAGGAGTTTAGGCTCAAATGTATTTCAAAGCTCTGTAAGCAACTCAACCAACAATTTCTCATCTTCTACAGAAGTATTTATAGAAGAATGAGGAGGTGAGATCTGATAAAAGATCTTCTAAAGTAATTAATACAGATTCAAGAATTCTGGGCCCTTTGAGGGGCTCGATGAAGAAGTTTACAGGTGGTTCTCTGTATTAACTATTTACATTAACTATCAAGTCTGCTGGAAAGAATTTGTTGACCTTTGAGGTTTGGCGCGAGGTTGAAATAACTCTGCAGATATTTCTCGCATTAAGTTCCTTGCAGAAGTAACTTCTCGGCTGCGTTGAGGCAAAAAATCTTCCTTTGCAATAACTTCGGCCCTGGTTTGAAAGGTTTGAGGCAACAGGTGGCATTTAGTCGCTGGGAGGAATCAATTCGCCTCCTTTTTGTGACATTGGAGGGTTTGCTATCACTAAAACACTTTAGGTATTCTGCAAACTGTGTTTTAGATTGGGGGATTAGGCTTTTGATAACAGTCTTAGCCGTAATCCCCATAAAACTGTCTTCAATTCTCTGTGCTGGCACATTTCTGGTCTTCTAAAGCTGATACTTTTTTACTGTGCCAGATTCTTGGTGCTTCGCTGTTACACAAGGTTGCACAGGGTTATACGGCATCAATGCCTCATGAAACACTGATGAAAACGTGAATTTGACACCTACGAAATGATTTCCTTTGATAAATCGAAGGAGGGGGGGTCGTCACCCTCATCTTTCAAATTTCATCTGAATATAGCGAAAAACGTTAAACCCTACGAAATACAAACAAAAGTTATGAAATCCTGCGTTTATAGGTTTAACTGCATTGGAGGATGTGCGGAGGTAGCAGGGCCGTTGGATGGCATCGTCCAACGGTCGGGATTAATTGGAGAAATCATAGAATTGTGGAAAAAGATAAAATCTAAGTCGTCGATCACGCAAGATTGACGGTTGGGAGAAGGCAGCGAAAAAACCTTTGTAAACAATACAATATGACGTTTTTTAATTTTACAAAGGAAAAAGGCACATTTTATATGAGCGGCAAGGGGATCGTACGGTGGGCCCGGCGGGACTGATCGCAAATCGCAAAAGTGGAAAACGCGATGGCAGATTATGCGACGGAGAGAAAATGTGATATTGCGATTATGCGATGGGTGGAGACTGTGATGGATCGCAGCGCAAATATTTGCGATGCTCTTTGGAGGAAAACTGAAAATTGGGATCTGCGATGGATCGCAGCGCAAATATTTGCGATGCATCAGTTTTAAAAAAATAACAATTTGGAAATTCTGCGATCTGCGCTTTGCGATAAGCGCCAAAGGGTTAAAACTTGGTTCCAGGGTGCGGGCGTATGGAAGAAAGGGGCTAAGGGCTTAAGCTCGAGGGGCTTAAGTTCTATACATAAAAACATGTCTTTTCATGGTTTTTGAAGGGTTTCTTGAAGGAAATGAAGGTTTCGGTAAGGTTAAAAAGTGGGTTTTTAACCTTATAAAAGGGATTTTAATGAAATGGAAAGGGAGAAACATGAAATTGTGGGTTTTTCATTGGAAATGGAGAATAGAAAATGAGGTTAGTGAGGAAGAAAAGGAAGGGGACCAAGGGGTTCTGCAGCAGTATTTAACTTGGGATTTTTGAAGGATTTCAGAGGCTTTTAGGATGTAAACAACAATAAGGGATCTGGACAGAGGCATGAGGCCTTAGAGAGACTTCAAGAGCCAACAATTTTTAGTGATAAAATTGTTCCTTGGAGGCTCCAAAAAGATTTAGCCACCTTTTGGTATAACAAAATATTATAGGTGGCTAACAGTGGCTCCACTTGGGGATGGTGCCTTCTTGAAGGCATCAAGAATTCAGACTTGATTTCTGGGAGGCTGATCAGTTGCCTCATCCATTGTTCTCTCTGGGATGCTGACCAGGTGCCTCATTCATTATATTTCTCTTGCTATGCTTCTGAAAAATAACATCAGTCATGAAAGATAAATGGACTTCATCAATACAACTTTCTACCTACCCAATCCTACTGATCTAACATTTTTTCTTCATTAGAGTGCACTTGGATTGGCAAACTCTTTTCACAACATTTTATTCTTTTGAAAGCATAAAAAACTAATCTAATTCTACTACTTATTTATCCTTGAACTCAGATTAAACAGTTGAGCTCAAATATTTCTCTACCTAATCTACTGTCTGTTGGGATTAAACTGTCCAACAGACTTTCATTCTCTAAATTCTAAGACAGAAATTTAAAAACAGTCAAGTTAAGATTAAGTTGTTTAACTTGCTGTGATCTATGGCATAAAAACAAGCTGCACATAGATTATTATTTGCAGAAAATTAAAAATCAAAATGGAAGGCTTAAGATCTGAAAGTTTCTCATCATGGCCTTCTCCTTCCTTCACAGCTCTGTTTTTGCTTTTGTTTGAGCTGTCTCTTCCTTGATATCTGATTCAGATTTTGGGCAAATTAGAACCAATTTTTCTCTTTTATGACTCAGAAAATAAAACAGTTTTGAGTCATCTCTCTTTGGAAACTTTGGTTCAGATTTTGAGTTTGTTTGAACCTTCATTTATATCCTAATCTATCTACTGATAAGCCAAGATTGAATAGTTTGGCAAATCGAATTCACTACCCTATCAGCAGAAAATTTAAAGCTAATTAGTCAAGATTAGGCAGTTTGACTAACTAGAAGTGTGTTTTGAGGAGTGGCATTTGAGCTTGCACACTTTCAGATTTATTTCTCTTTTTGGCATGGGGCTTTGCCTTTCTTGTTTTGATTTCTGCCCTCTTTTCATTTTTCTTTTGTTTTTGTATTTTTGATCTTTCATAACTTTGAATGCAATGGTGGATGGACTATTCACAATGAAAAAGGTAAAAGGCTTTAAAACATAAAATGGATCAAGAGAAGTAATGCTTAAGCATCCTGCCATTGACAGGACCCCCAAACAATTCTGTTCCATCCAGTTTTTGTAGGAAAAATGCATTATTACCAGCAACTGAATGAATAGAGTAAGGGCCAAGCCATAAGTTATCAAATTTTCCATGCTTGCCCTTTTCTTCCCTCCTTGAGTCCCACTTTAAAACTTTGTCCCCAATCTTGAAATTGTTGGCCTTTGTTCTTTGGTCAAAGAGCTTTTTTATGCTGTCATGTTTCTGCAATGCTTTGTTATACACTTCCTCTCTGGTTTGTTGAAGATGAATGGTCTGATTTATTCTTCTGTTCATGTCATTATCTTCAGTCTGCAACTCTTGAATCAACTTCATCACTGGTACACCAAGGCTGTTTGGAAAAATTGCATCTGTACCATACACAAGCTGAAAGGGTGACATACCAATAGATTTCTTCAAAGTTAATCTGTCAGCCCAAAGTGCATGAATCAGCTTTGTGTGCCAAGACTTTTTGTTATCCTCCAACAGTTTCTTGATTATGTTCACTAAGATTTTGTTGGAAGATTCTGCAAGTCCATTACCTTGGGGGTAATAGGTTGTGGAATGCCCCAATGTTATCTGATATTTGTGACAGAATTCAACCATTTTCTTTGATCCAAATGCTGCTGCATTATCTGTGATGATCTTGGTAGGACAGCCAAATCTGGAGAGAATGTTAGTCTCCATGAATTTTATGATAACTGAATCATTGGCCTGCCTACAAGGGATGGCTTCTATCCACTTAGTGAAATAGTCTGTGGCAGTGAGAATCCATCTATGCTGGGCAGAAGACGGTGGATGGATTTCTCCTATGAAGTCAAGACCCCACTGTTGAAAAGGAGCTTCAACAGTGATTGGATGCAGAGGAAGGGGTAACAATTTTCTCTTGCCTTCGAACAGTTGGCATTTATGGCAAGTAGCGGTTACTTTGTGCACATCATGAAAAAGAGTAGGCCAATAGAAACCAGCCCTCAAGATCTTGTTGGTTGTTGACTTCCAGTACAAATGACCTCCACATTCTCCTTCATGGAATTCTTTCTTAACCTTCTCTGCATCCAACTCAGGCAAACATTTAAGCAATAGGCCACTTGCATTTTTCCAATACAGACATTTATCAATAATGCAATAATTTACAGCTTTCAATTTTAGGAACCTTGCCTTTGTTTTTGATAAACCAGGAGGCATACTTAGATTAAGCAAAACATAAATAATATTAGCATACCAAGGATAATTCATAAAATGGTCTTCAACAATGGGAGTTGAGAATTCTTCTTGGTTATCCAAAGCATTAATCATGTTAATATCAAGAACTTCACAATTTGATTCAGCCATTAATCTAGCTAGACCTTGACCTTTGATGAGCTTAGTGGGTTTTATCTCTAAATCATATTCAAAAATAACAGCAATCCACTTACCTCTCTTACCATCTGGATCCTGGGTTAGAATTTCTTTAACAACTAAATTTGGGACAAAGGCAATGATGTGTGAGTGAAGGATGTATACCCTGAAGTCTTTTAAAGCCTTAACCAAAGCAAAAGCTTGCTTTTCCATAGTGTTATACTTCAAAGGGGCATCCCTCAATGCCTTGCTAAAGAATGCAATAGGCTGCTCTTGTCCTTGTGGATTTTTCTGTAGAAGGACAGCAGTTATGGTATGTTCTGATGCAAATGAGAAGATGTAAAAATCTTTTGAAAAATCAGGGCTTATGAGAACTGGTGTTTTAGTTAATGCTTTTTTTACCAATTCAAAGGATGTCTTTGCTTCCAGGGTCCATTTCACCCCTTGCTCCTTCTTCAACATGTTTGTGATATTCCTAAGGAGCTCAGCCAAGTTGGGGATGAACCTTCTCAAAAAGTTAATCTTTCCAATGAAGGATTTCATCTCTTTGATGTTTTGAGGATGAGATATTTGCAATATGGCCTCGATCCTCTTTGGATCTATCTTAATACCCTCTTCTGAAATAATGTGCCTAAGAAGTTTACCCTCTTGGAGACCAAATAGTGTCTTCTTAGGGTTTAAAGATATCCCAAACTTTCTGCATTTCTCGAAAACTTTTCTTAAATGTTCTAAGTGCTCTTCATCTGTTTTTGAAAACACAGTAACATCATCTAGATATATAATGATGAAGTAGCCTAGTTCTTCCGAGAATGCTATGTCCATGGCTCTTTGAAAGGTTGCTCCAGCATTCATTAGACCAAAAGGCATTTTCACATACATGAAGGTGCCCCAGGGTGTAGTAAAGGTTGTCTTTAATTGATCAGCAGGGTAAACCAAGATCTGATTGTACCCCGAATAGCCATCCAGCAAAGAAATTCTTCTAGACCCTACCACCCTTTGTAGAATGTGATCCATCTTTGGTAAAGGGTAGTTGTCTTTTAATGAAGCTTTGTTTAAATCTCTAAAGTCTATACAAAGCCTGATTTCTCCAGTTTTCTTCCTAACAGACACCAGATTAGATACCCATTCAGAATATCTAATAGGGACAATAATACCAGCATCATACATCTTCATGATTTCCTTCTTGACCAAAGGCAGCTGTACAGGGTTTATTCTGCGCAGTTTCTGTTTGAATGGTTTTTGGTTTTCTTTAAGAGGGATTTTGTGCTGTATTATTTCAGTGTCATAGGATTTAAGATCTTCGTAACTCCATGCACAAACATCAGAAAATTCTTTGAACAGCTCTATGTATTTGATTTTAATGTGAGCTGGCAAATTTTTGGACAGTTTGATCATTTTCGGTTTCTCTTTACTGCCTTTATTGCATTCCTCCACTTCAGTCTCTACAGGTTCCAGTTTTGGCTTATTTGCCACATCGTTAAAATCAAACAACTCTTCTAAAGGGGTCAGACCCGTAGGCAACCTTTCATCTTTGGAGTGTAGAGTTTCTAACTCCCCTATTTCAGACTCTGCATTCGTTTATGTTTTACCTTCAAGTTTTCCAGATAACAGGTTTATATTAGCAAGTTCCGGAGACGGTTCTTCTTTATCCAGAAAATTTTCTTCCTTGCAGTCTGTTTCATAGTCTGAGTCCGAACCGTTTAGTTCAAAATCATTTCTGAATTACATGAAGTCTTCTATTTGTTTGTCGTTTTCAAACACCTGCCAATATTTTTCGTTATCAGGCACGGATGGTCTAAATTTTATCGGAGTTGTGCTTTCTCCGGTTTCATATGGCGTCAGACATGTTCTAGCTGCAAAGGCTAAATTGTGGGCTGTAATATTTTCTTTTCTTGGGACAAAAATTAATTCAGACTCATCGAAAGTTTCTAAAAGGTCCATGACATCATTTCGATAGGCCCTAAGTCTGGGGTGATGAGCGTTATATTTCCCATTGACTTGCCTAATGATTAATTCCGAATCCCCGTGAACTTTAATTCTCTTGGCTCCTAACTTTTTCAACAAATGTAAGCCTAATAGAAGGGATTCGTATTCCGCTATGTTGTTGGAACACTGAAAGTTTAATTTACATGAAATGCATTCTGTATGGTTGTTTTCAGTGTTAGTAATCCAGACACCTACACCGGCGTTATTCCTAGTGCATGACCCATCGAAATGCATATTACATAGGGGACTGTTTTCAGTTTCATCTATTAGATGAATGTCCTCTTTAACTAATGTGCTTTCAGATTGTTGTTGAATGTCTGCACTTAGTTGTAGATGTTTTGATTCCCCCTAATTTTCGTTCATTTGAGGGTCATATTCTTTAGTGTCCAGGTTTAAAAGTAATGGATGCATGACTTGTAGTTCAAGACCCATATTTGGTTTGCTATGGTTTAAAGGTTCAGCAAACTGTTTTGACAGTTCCGTGGTATTTACCTCCTCCTCTTTATCGTCCATTAATCTTGATAACGCGATTTGTTCACTAAGTGCTTCATCGTTAAACATAATAAAAGAATCAAGGCGTGTACTTACGGAATATAGAGTAAAGTTTTGAGGTCTGTCTTGACTTGTGACCGTATATTGCATATGAGACTCCCTGTAAAGTCCTCTAGTCTGATTGAAAATAGGGATAGTCGCATACGTCATGTCCATCTGCATAGTCCCCTGTAACTTGGCTCCCCAAGATCTTGATAATAACATTCCATACTTTGGGGGCACATCAGCCACAAAAATGTCCATGAGTAAGCATTTGGCTGGGATCTGGGCTAAGTTAACACAGAGGTCTTTGATCAATCCTAGACATTTTACTCTACTTGAGTCAAAGGAGTAAATGTCTTTGTAAGGTCTGGTGATTTCTAGCCCAAGGCTCTCCATCATAGCTTTAGGCATTAAATTATGAGAAGCCCCGGAATCATGCATAGCGTTGTGCAAAATTTTTTCATGAACATTTAAACTCACGTAGAAAGGGGGAACATGTCCCTCTTGGTATCTACCTTCAATCTTTGGACCAAAAATAAGCTCGGGCTGGTCATCACTAAGATTGACTGTATCTCCATTTTCCTCTATATTTAAAGCCTTCAAAATTTGAGTTCTATATACGTGTTGGGCAGCTAACTCGGTTAAGGGAACATAGATTTTAATCTTGGAAATTTCCTGTTCCAGGCTGAAAGGAATTTGATTATTGCAAGTGTTGGTTTCAGCCTTGTTAGCTGTCACTTTATCAGCAACAACAGCTTGCTGATTTGTTTTATTTACCCTTGACATAACGGTTGTAATAGGAGTACTAGCTGAAGTGTTAGTACTGCTAGAGTCTGCACTCTGTTTTTCAGTGTTTTGAGTGCCTTTCTCTTTACCTTTATCAGAATTAACAGCCACCGTTTTTTCCTTGTGTTTGACTGTTTTAGGCTTGGTTGTTGTGCTGTTTTGTGAAGATTTGTCAAAGGTTTTGGTGTTGGGGGCTTGTTGATTAGTCTTGCTTCTAAGGTCATATTCCCTTTTAGTTTCTATGATGACATTTTCCATGTCTTGATAATGATTTTCATCATCATCTCTTTTGTCATCATACGGTGTATATAGACCTTGTTTTTTATCATAATGAATCTCAAAATCATCATCATCGACCTCCAGCATGTTGATAGCACCTTCCTCTGTTATTTCGTCTGTTTCCTCAACCTCACTTATATAGTTCTGATGAAAGGGAGGAGTGATCTGTTGATCATCTTCCCTAGGTTTGTTTGGAGGTTGGTTCCTTCTAACATTCTGATTCTGGTTTTGGTTTCTGTTTTGAGGAGCAGTTTGATTTTGACTTTCTTGTGCTCTTTTAATTATGCTCATCTCTTTCATCATCTCTTCCATCATCCTTTCCATCTTTGAGTTGGAAGTAGAAGGTGTGGACTCCTCCCTAAAAGATACTCTCTTCTCGCTCTTCATTCTTGCTCTTTTCTCCATCAAGTTCACTTCCACAGAAATAGCACCTCTTTGCATGTCTTCAAGAGTTGCAAAATCTCTCTCTCTCAGTGAATAGGTCATGTCAGCGTCAAAACCTTCGGGAAATTTGTTTAAAGCTGAACCTTGTGGAGGTTTTAGTTCTGGGGAAAGTACGTTGTATACACTGTTGAATCTGGTGTAGTAGGCTTGCACACTTTCCCCTGGATTCCTGTGGAGATTGTTATAGTCAGCAAGGACTTGGAGAGGGTTCTTCCTTACTTCCCACTTGTTTAAGAATGTTTGATGGAAGCCTTGGAGATCAATTATACTATGGGGGGCTAAGCCTTTAAACCATTTTCTTACTTCTCCCCCTAAGCTTTGAGAAAATAATCTAAGCTTGACAGAATCATCATCAATTTCGTTTCTGTCAAAGTAGTCATCCATCTTATCCACATGTTGTGATGCAGTTGTAGCATTGCTAGCATCATACAATGGGATTTTGGACTGATAGTCCTGTGGAAGGTTGACTAATGGTACAGGAAGGACTAAGGGAGCATACCATGCAGCCATGGTAGGAGGTGGAGGTGGATTCACAAGAGGTGGATTGACAAAAGGGAAAGTGGGCTAAGGTGTGGTGGTTTGAACAGTGGATGTAGGATGAGTAGAAGTGGATGGATCAGAAGTAGACTGCTGAGCTGATCTTGGATGAGAGACACCTAGGTTGTGAAGGAAATGTAAATCAGGAGCTGTTGTTTCTCTACTACCAGGATGTTTACTTGTCTCCAGGGATGAAAGTGAAGACTCAGAGTCTAGCTATATTATATCATCAAATGACCTAGCTCTGAATGGATTTACTAAGTCAACTTGTGATTGTTGTAGAGCCGAAAGATTTTCAGGGACTGAATTAGCTCTCAAGGGTGATCTGAAAACAGTTGATAATTTAACCTTAGGAGACTTCCAAAGGATACTTTCTGGGTCATCAACTATTTTAGGTGGATTAGGGTCAGGATGGGCTCTAGTTTGAATCTTTCTAGAAGCCACTATGCTGTGTTTTTAGACCCGAATAAACAAGACAAGTTCAACCAGATATGACAATCTTTAAGAGGTTAACTAATCTGTTTACGCAAATTTAATCATACAGTCCTCTAACTGAGTTTTAAATGATGTTATGATGATAAGGGTTCTTCCCAGTGGAGTCTTAAGGTCTGTTATGGACTGTGGAGTTGCCAAGTGGAAGTTTTTAGCTCCTTTGGAGGTAAAAGGTTTTATGGTCCATCACCATGTTTATTGAATACTAATCTGAAATTTTTTTAGGTTTTTCTGAGTTGTTTTTAGTAGTGTGGTTTTTAAGAATACCCTAACTCTGTTTCAAAACTTAGCTACGGTTATGAGACAAAGGCAGTCTACTCTTATGGCTAAGCTAGCTGATTTTTCAAGGTTAGATAAAGACTTATGAGAATCCTAGGGCTGACCTAGATTGTCACTGATTCAAACAAGTTTCATCATGATTACCATTTCTTGGTAGTGCTTGAAAAGGCTACCTTTTACTCTCAAAGTTTTGTGTGAAAATCAAGGGAAAATGAGATGAAAACTCAACTCAATCCCCAGTGGAGTCGCCAGAAATGTTAGGTGACTCCAGCTAGTTAATAAAGCAAATGCTCTATGAACCAAATCTCTGATGTCGTATGATTATCTTTAAATGAAAATGATTCGGGGTTCTTCCCCAACGGAGTCGCCAGAAATGTTAGGTCTCTGTAATAAGCAATATTGGCAAAAATTCCGATCACAGAGTTAACATCATTTCAACCAACTTTTGGATTCTAGGATCTAGCCCTCCTGAATCCGGAGAGGGATCTCTCCAATATGTATAAAGATGGATATTGTCTTTGAAGTTTGAGGTTATGATATTAGGCTAGTTATAAAGTCCAAGGGTTTTGTTTTGTTTTGGATGGTTGAGCATGATTACTGTTTGAGGTGAAAAGTCCTGAATGCAAAGAGTTTCAAAGGGTGAGAAGTTGCAAGAGGGAAGAACAGCTATGGCTAAAAGATAGATATAACGCTGGTTTTTAATCCATTGGGCTATGGAGTCATAACAGGGCTTTAATTGAACAACAACATCAAGAATGATCCAAGGGGCAAGTCATCTATACCACAAGATTATTGAGATTAGAGTGATGGGATGGAAACAATAAAGTGTTGGAGGGGTGGAAACTGATAATAATTTCTCAGAGGATTTATAGTCAGTCCAAACAAGAAAATCCTCTTAAGTAACTGTTTAAAACCAACCAAGGACAGGGCTAACCATAAAATTCTTGGGCAAGTTCTATTAAAGCAGCTTAATTGAAAAACAATCAAGTAATCCACATAATTACCTTCAGAAAGTATGAAAACACATAAGAGAAACAAAGTGTGACTTAAGATCAGATAAAGTACTTTTAAACCTAGTCTGCTTTCAGTCAACACCAAGGGAAACTTTCAGAATCTGCCTTTGGAGAAAAGAATCTAGGAATCAGGGCAAACCATATCTTCTCTAGTCTAACTTTAGTAGCAAATAATGGAAATCACATTCAAGAACAATGTTTATGTAAACCGAAGGACGAGGGAACGCCAACATTCCTAACTGTTTAAACAGTATTGAATCATTCTTAAATAAACAAACTTGAGGAAAACATTAAGATAAAGATTTCTCAGCCAGAGAAGGTTACTGGTATACAGTAGATCCTAACCCTGTTTAAACTGTCCTTCACAGAGGAATATGAACAATATGGCATACATAGAAGGAAAAAAATAACAAAGAGAGATGCACTTCACCAATGACATAGACCAGGATCCCAAGAAACTGCTTTTATATTGATGTCAAACTGGTTACAGTCTTCAAGTCCAATGTTTCAGTTCAGCAATCATCTTCACTATTCATCCTAACTAATCTATCACAAGTAGAGGTCCAAGTGCAAGTGAACACTATTTACAATCAAAAGTTTGGGCTCGAATGTATTTCAAAGCTCTGTAAGCAACTCAACCAACAATTTCTCATCTTATACAGAAGTATTTATAGAAGAATGAGAAGGTGAGATCTTATAAAAGATCTGCTAAAGTAATTAATACAGATTCAAGACTTCTTGGCCCTTTGAGGGGCTCGATGAAGAAGTTTACAGGTTGTTCTTTGTATTAACTATTTTACATCAACTATTAAGTCTACTGGAAATAATTTGTTGACCTTTGAGGTTTGGCGTGAGGTTGAAATAACTCTGCAGATATTTCTCACATTAAGTTCCTTGCAGAAGTAACTTCTCGGCTGCGTTGAGGAAAAAAATCTTCCTTTGTAATAACTTCGGCCCTGGTTTGAAAGGTTTGAGGCAACAGGTGGCGTTTAGTCGCTGGGAGGAATCAATTCGCCTCCTTTTTGTGGCGGTGGAGGGTTTGCTGTCACTAAAACACTTTAGGTATTCTGCAGACTGTGTTTTATATTGGGGGATTAGGCTTTTGATAATAGTCTTAGCCGTAATCCCAATAAAACTGTCTTCAATTCTCTGTGCTGGCACATTTCTGGTCTTCTACAGCTGATACTCTTTGACTGTGCCAGATTCTTGGTGCTTCGCCGTTACACAGAATTGCGCAGGGTTATATGGCATCAATGCCTCATGAAACACTGACGAAAACGTGAATTTGACACCTTCTAAACGATTTCCTTTGATAAATCGAAGGAGGGAGGGTCGTCACCCTCATCTTTCGAATTTCATCTGAATATAGCGAAAAACGTTAAACCTTGTGAAATACAAACAAAAGTTATGAAATCCTGCGTTCATAGGTTAAACTACATTGGAGGATGTGCGGAGGAAGCGGGGTCGTTGGATGGCATCATCCAATGGTCGGGATTATTTGGAGAAATCATAGAATGGTGGAAAAAGATAAAATCTAAGCCGTCGATTGCGCAAGATCGACGGTTGGGAGAAAGCAGTGGAAAATCCTTTGTAAACAATACAATATGACGTTTTTTAATCTTACAAAGGAAAAGGGCGTATTTTATATGAGCGGCGAGGGGATCGTACGGTACGGCGAGGGGATCGTACGGTGGGCCCGGCAGGACCGATCGCAAATCGCAAAAGTGGAAAACGCGATGGCAGATTATGTGACGGAGAGAAAATGCGATATTGCGATTATGCGATGGGCGAAAACTGCGATGGATTGCATCGCAAATATTTGCGATGGCTCTTTGGAGGAAAACTGAAAATTGCGATCTGTGATCTGCGATGGATCGTAGCGCAAATATTTGCAATGCATCAATTTAAAAAATAACAATTTGGAAATTCTGTGATCTGCGCTTTGCGATAAGCGCCAAAGGGTTAAAAATTGGTTCCAGGGTGCGGGTGTATGGAAGAAAAGGGGCTAAGGGCTTAAGCTCGAGGGGCTTAAGTTCTGTACATAAAAACATGTATTTTCATGGTTTTTGAAGGGTTTCTTGAAGGAAATGAAGGTTTCGGTAAGGTTAAAAAGTGGGTTTTTAACCTTATAAAAGGGATTTTAATAAAATGGAAAGGGAGAAACATGAAATTTTGGGTTTTTCATTGGAAATGGAGAATAGAAAATGAGGTTAGTGAGGAAGAAAAGGAAGGGGACCAAGGGGTTCTGTAGCAGTATTTAACTTGGGATTTTTGAAGGATTTCAGAGGCTTTTAGGATGTAAACAACAATAAGGGATCTGGACAGAGGCGTGAGGCCTTAGAGAGACTTCAAGAGCCAACAATTTTTAGTGATAAAATTGTTCCTTGGAGGCTCCAAAAAAGATTTAGCCACCTTTTGGTATAACAAAATATTATAGGTGGCTAACACCCCACACAATAGATCAATAGGCATCTTATTAACATTTGTACAATGTCTTATACTAAAAAATTGAAATTGACTAACAATTTGTTTGTTTTTCCATGGAGTTGTTTTAGCCTCTCCTTCTTAACTTGGTACACACCTTTCATTTGGTTGCACAGAAGTGCATAATTGGTGAAAACTACAATTCCATTTGATCCATACTCCCTAGTTGTTCCCAAGCTTTTTATCAATGCAATATAATATGCCTCGTTGTTTGTTGTTCTTCTCGGTAAATTCCTTTTCCTTTGAAGGACCTTGCTAGTCGCAATATTCCAAAGCACATATGTAATCACTTTTTTCCTGGATTGGGATAGCAAGAAACATCTATGCATAATGTCTATTTTTCAACAATATTTAGTGGTTTCTTTTTATCCCTGAAAAGAAAAATTCAATAAAATATATTAAATTAACATTTATTGCAAATGCATGGGAGAAATGACATGTCTATGAGAGAAATGACATGTGCATGGTTTTTCCTTAAGGTTTTCCTTAAATTTTATGGGAAAATTCACATCTAGAAATGAGTTGCCTTAAAGATTTCCTTGCCTAGAGTTTAAGAGAGAAATGACATGTACATGGTTTGTGCATGGTTTTCCTTAAACTTTTCCTTAAATTTTATGGCAGAAATCACATCTAGAAATGACATGCCTTAAATTTTTCCTTGCCTAGAGTTTAAGGGAGAAATGACATGTACATGGTTCATGCATGGTTTGCCTTAAATTTTTCCTTAAATATTATGGGAAAAATCACATCTAGAAATGACATGCCTTAAAGATTAGCTTGCCTGTTTAAGGGAGAAATGACATGTACATGGTTCCAAAAACACTAGAAAATTATGCCTTGAAGTTTATAGGAGAAATGACATGTACATGGTTATCCTTAAATTTTTGCTTGAGTTTATGGGAGAAATGGGAGAAATGTGAGAAATGACATGTATGTACATGGTTATCCTTAAATTTTGCTTTAAAATTTATGGGAGAAATGGCATAGAAATGACATGTACATGGTTCCAAAAACACTAGAAAATGCCTTAAAGTTTATGGAAGAAATGGCATGTACAGAATTTGATATTAAAATGAAGAACTTCTATTTAGATCTGTTATAGAGATTGAATGTAGGGGAATTTACTGGATATGTCACCTTTAAGAAAGGATGAGATCCAGAGGCTACCTGTCCCTTTACAAACTCTGCCTTTAGAACTTCTAGAAGTTAACACTCAACAGAAAAACTAAAATCCTATGGAAGTTCAGCCTTTTAGGTTCAGTTTTTAGGCCTTAAAATTTTCCTTGAATTAATGGGAGAAAACCTTGAGTTTGGGGGATCCTATCCTATGGAAGTTCAGCTACTTTAGGTTTATTTTTTAGGCCTTAAAACTTGCCTTGAATTAATGGGAGAAAGCCCTGAGAAATGACACATGCCTTAAAGTTTTCTGAAACGTTTATGAGAGAAATGACACATACACGGTTTTCCTTAAAGTGGTAGTGGTTTATGGATATTAAAATGAAGAAATTCTATTTAGATATGTTCCAGAGATTGACTGTAGGGGAATTTACTGGATATGCCACCTTTGAGAAAATATGAGATCTAGAGGCTACCTGGCCCTTTACAGACTCTACCTTTAGAACTTGTAGAAGTTAACACTCAACAGACAGACTAAAATCCTATGGAAGTTCAGCCACCTTAGGTTCGGTTTTTAGGCCTTAAATTTTGCCTTGAATTAATGGGAGAAAGCCTTTAGTTTGTGGGATTTTATGGAAGTTCAACCACTTTAGGTTTGATTTTTAGGCCTTAAATTTTACCTTGAATTAATGTGAGAAATGACATACATGCATGGTTTGACTTAAAGTTTATGGGATAAATCACATCTAGAAATGAGATGCCTTAAAGTTTTTCTTAAAGTGCGTGGGAGAAATTACATCTAGAAATGACATGCCTTAAAGTTTGCCTTGCCTAAAGTTTAATAGAGAAATGACATGTACATTGTTTTCCTTAAAGTTTGCCTTATAGTTTATGAGAGAAATGACATTACCTTATAGTTCATGGGAGAAATGACATAGAAATTCCAAAGAAATGACATAGAAATGACACAAGTCTTAAAGGTTTCCTTATAGTTTATGGGAGAAATGACATAAAAATGACACAAGCCTTAAAGTTTTCCTTTCCTAGAGTTTAAGAGAGAAATGATGTGTACATGGTTTGTCTTAAAGTTTTCCTTATAACTTTTGGGAGAAATGACATTGCCTTATAGTTTATGGGAGAAATGACATACATAAATGACAGAGTAATGACATATAGAAATGACAAAGAAATGACATATAGAAATTACAGAGAAATGGCATATAGAAATGACATGTTTTGCCTTAAAGTGTGTGTACATGTTTTGTGAAATTATTTTATGCACTTACTAAAATTTATGCAAGAAATGGGAGAAATGACATGTATGTACATGGTTTTCCTTAAATTTTTCCTTATAGTTTATGGGAGAAATGACATAGAGATGACATGTACATGGTTCCAAAAACACTAGCAAATACCTTAAAGTTTATGGGAGAAATGGCATGTACAGAAATGGATATTACAATGAAGAACTTCTATTTAGATCTATTCCAGAGATGACTGTAGGGGCATTTACTGGATATGTAACATTGAGAAAATATGAGATCCAAAGGCTACCTGGCCCTTTATAGACTCTGCCTTTAGAACTTGTAGAAGTTAACAGTCAACAGACAGACTAAAATCCTATGGAAGTTCAACCACTTTAGGTTCAGTTTTTAGGCCTTAAATTTTGCCTTGAATTAATGGGAGAAAGCCTTTAGTTTGTGGGAGAAATGGCATGTGCATCGTTTTCCTTAAAGTTTTCCTTAAATTTTATGGGATAAATCACATCTAGAAATGACATGCCTTAAATTTTGCCTTGCCTAGATTTTAAGAGAGAAATAACATGTACATGGTTTTCCTTAAAGTTTTCCTTATTGTATATGGGAGAATGACATTTCCTTATAGTTTATGGGAGAAATGACATAGAAATGACAGAGAAATGACATAAAATGACACATGCCTTAAATTTTGCCTAAACGTTTGTGGGAGAAATGACACATGTCTGGGAGAAATGACATAGAAATGACACATGCCTTAAAGTTTTCCTAAACATTTGTGGGAGAAATGACACATGTATGGGAGAATTGAGATGTGTACACGGTTTTCCTTAAAGTGGTAGTGGTTTTCACTTACTTAAATAACTAGTGGTAGTGGTTGATTAAGTCATGTCAAAAGTCACACCTTGATGAGTTTGTGGGAGAAATGACATGTACATGGTTTGCAAATTATTTTATGCGCTTACTAAAAAAACTAGTGTTAGTGGTTGATGAAGTTATGTCAAAATTCACACTTTGATGATTTTTTCGGAGAAAAGTAAAGTAAAGTTTAACATTTACAATATTAGAAAAGTAAATGAAAATACTAGAAGAAGCATCATAGAAGGTGTAAAATTTAATAATCATTTAAATTTTATAATTTAATGTCACTTTTTGGCTTGTACTATCATTCATCCTTGATATACATACAATAATTTTACAAGTTGAACATCAACCTACACACTATCATCATATCACTACATACATAATTTAGATTAGTAATATCCATTACATCATAAAACACTCCACTTTTAAAATTTTACAATTTTACAACTTGAACATCAACCTACACACTATCATAAGATCACTACATACAATTTTATTATTAATATCCATTACATCATAAAACACTCCATTTTTTTACATTTTACAAGATTAGAAAAGTAAATGTACATAATATAGAATAGTAATATCCATTACATCATAAAAAACTCCACTTTCAAAATTTTACAAGATTAGAAAAGTAAATGACAACACTAGGAGAGGAAGCATCATGGAAGGTGTAAATTTAGGTACATTAATAAAAAATAGCTAGCATCAACATAAATATGAATATAGTGGAAAAATAGCCGACCTTAATCCTAAATCAATGCTTGTTTAATTTTTTAAAAATAACCAACCTCAATCTTAGTAATTTAATCATCTCAATTACAATAAAACCACCATATCATCTAGTGAGGCGGGCCTAAAATCTACACATAGAAACTTATGATTGAAGTAATAAGTGGAAAAGGGTGCAAAATTATTTTATACACTTACTTAAACAACTAGTGGTACTGGTTGATGAAGTTATGGCAAAAGTCGCACATATAGCTCTACTCTTTGAGGCATTAGAAAGCTTGCTAGATTAGGAAACTTCAGTTCAGGAATAAGAAAGAAAATCTTAGGTTTTAGCTTAGCAAGGAGTGTTCAGGAAGATAGGCTTTATAACCACAAACAAACAATCTATTGAAAGAAAAAGGCAATCTAACAAAGGTCTGAGGAAGCAACAAAACACAAATAAAACCTATAAGCTTAAGAAAGAATAGAGCTGTGAGTTGGAGCTCATAAGAAGAACACAGAGATATTAGATCTGCAGAGGTTGAAGGAAAGAAAAGAGCTATCAGGCATCAGGAAAACAAACACATACAACTCTACTCTACTCTTTGAGGCATTAGAAAGTTAGCTAGGTTAGGAAGATTTAGTTTCGGAATAAGAAAGAAAAGCTTAGGTTTTAGCTTAGCAAGGAGTATTAAGGAAGATAGGAACTGTAACCATAAACAAACACTCTGCTGAAAGCCAAAGACAATCTAACAATGGTCTAAGGAAGCAACAAAACACAAATAAAACCTACAAGCTTAAGAAAGAATAGAGTTGTGAGTTGGTGCTCATAAGAAGAACAGAGAGATATTAGATCTACAGAGGTTGAAGGAAAGAACAAAGCTATCAGCCATCAGGAAAACACATACAGCTCTACTCTTTGAGCCATTAGAAATATATCTAGATTGGGATGATGATGTAATGGTTGATATAACTGTGTTGGTCAGAGATATTAGATCTGCAGAGGTTGAAGAAAGAATAGAGCTATCAGCCATCAGGAAAGCACATACAACTCTACTCTTTGAGGCATTAGAAAGCTAGGTAGATTAGGATGATGATGTAATGGTTGATATAACTGTGTTAATCAATGGAATTACTGCTTTTTTTAAATGAAATTGTAAATTTCAATTATTCAATTTATAGTTATATACAGCTAAAATCAATACTTCAACAAAAACCTCTCATGCATTAAAATTGTACAGTTTTTACATTAAAATTTTAATAGTTTTTCAATTTACAATTTTTATATTAAAATTTTAATAGTTTTTTAATTTACAGTTACGTATAAATAAAACTAATTTTTCATTCCCTGTAGCCGAATCATAGTTTGATTCATTATATGGTGAATTGTCTTCCCTATTAGGAATTTTGTTTACTTATATCTCATCCACATGCTGGTATTTCTGTTTGATGTGAAAATTTTGATTTCCTATGTTATGTTTGTCATGTGAAATAGGTGGAAAATATATGTCTGGGCTGCTAGGCCTAATCCACAATGGTATTCCAAATATGGAAATATCAATGCGAAAAGCCATTATACTTTGAATGGGATTTCTTACCATGCTCCTGGAACTCCACTCAAGTTGGTTGATCGTTTTAATCTAATTGGAGTATTCAATTTGATTTCTCAGACAAACCATTGAATAGGAAATCAAATATTGATGTGTCAATAATTAATGACACCTATAGAGGATTCATGGAAATCATTCTACATATTAATGATACAACTGTGCAAATTTATCACATGGATTTCTATGCCTTTTTTGTTGTCAGGTATTTTCTTTTATAATTTTCCATCCACACATAATCACTAGAATAACATAGGAGGTTTCTGACTATCCTAACAGGAAACACTTCTTGCATGATGGACTATGGAGATTGGACTGAAGAAAATCTAACCACAAACAAACACTCTGCAAGACGGAGGTTATCTAACCACAAACAAACTAAGTTAGAAACGATTTTTTTCGTCTACCTAGAGATGACGAGCCGACGAGGAAGGAGATCGCCGAATGCAAGTTATCCGCAATGAGGAGAAGATCACTGAAGATGCACGTTACCTGTAACCTGCGAAAAAAAAACAGAGACAAAAATTAAAAAACAAAAATGAAGAAAAAAAATAAACACAAAACCGAAGCTTGTCACCTCAAGCCCTTGCAACATCAAAAATGAAACAAACATAGACATAGATCAGACATATAACGCAACAACGTAATAGCGACATAGAGATAACAAACAAACGATAACAAGCCCGAAACCTGTTGCGGTCTGCAGGCCTGTATATTTATAAGAAATACTTAGGCCGAATTCATTTCCAAAGTTCGACCGAACTAATAGTTCAATCGAACTTTTAATGCCGGTTTTCCCATCTCCGACCAAAAATTTGTTTACCTACGTCGTTATTACGTCTTCAATGTAAACGGTGAAATGAGTTCGACTAAACTAATTTACAAACTTCAGCCGAACTTTTATAAAATTTCGGCCAAATTGTTGGAAAAATGAATTTTTCGCAATCATTTCTCATAAAATGTAACTCACCTTCATGCTTTTACCCTAATATGCAAAAAAAAATGTGTAGCTAAGAAGAATACTAGTTGAATTTTTCTCTTGAATAGGGACTCATAAAAATGACTCAGCCAAAAGCAATTTGGTCAATCCTTCTAATTTGTAAACCTGCATGATTGTCTAGTTTTGCTCGAAGACACAAGACAACAGCAGAGCTTCGCTACCCTTCTTTGTTTTGTCCTACTGGAAAGTTTGGATATTTTATTTATAGCGATAGAAAATTTCCCTTTTGTAATTATGAAGGAATTACAATTGCTCCTTTCTAGTTACTTAGTATCAAGAAAGAGAAAAAAAGGAAAGTAACAGTGATTTTAGAGTCTGTCCTCCATGGAAGATCATTACAAAGTTTGCTCAATTCGAACATGGCACTTCTCTCATTTGCACTCACCTATATTGACTAACTATTTGAAGTAATTAGTCATCTTACAAACTTTCTAAATATGTTAACTATTAACTGTGTTAGGGTCCTATAATTTTTATAGGTTTGTTTGATGATTACTGATGATTACTATGTTTGAGATGTTGTAAATAATATTTCGTCCTTTGAATTATTTCCAAGGAGAATCCAAGTATGAAGATTAGAGAGATTTTTTTTTTACAGGAATGGTTGGATCAGATCATGTTTCAGGTATTCCCATCATAAAGTTCTCAAAGGAATATTTCCAACAGTATATCCGGTGCGTCAAACCGACTTCTAGATCACAAAATCCAAAAAGTTGAAGTCTGCTCCTCAGAACATCAGAACAAGAGAAATTTTTTTTTTAAATAATTAAAATTAATTCAAAAATAAATAAATAAATACAAACTCTAAATCCTTAGAAACATATTTATCATGTGTTAGCCAAAGTTAAAAAACCAAAAGTCAAATTCATTTTATGTCCCCACCCTGCATTTAATACATTAAAATTCCCAAATATAAAAGCCTTGATATCCGTGAATAAATAAATCAATGGCCATGAATATGATTTAGACCCCACCCCCTCCGACATTTAACTAAAAGGGGGGGTCCATCCAAAAAGTTGTTTTATTGTGTACTTCCTTTTACCAGTTGTCACCCTCATGTTATTTCGGACCCCTCTCTCCTAAAACCACTTACTACCTACCCGCTCCTAATACCATTAACTATATTGTTTTGACTTTTATAAAATGTTACAGGAATGGAGTTTCATATGAGTATGAAATAAAATTTATGTGGATGGGAAGCAGATTGAAAGAGATAAGGTGAAACGAGATAAGGTGTAAAATGATTTTACCTACAGGTGAAATGGAATTCACGGATGTAGGAAAATTACAAGAGAAAATACAATGAAGATTTTGAAATCATATGTTTATGTACATGAGAGTAAAAACATGTAAACATGTTTTACAGATATAAGGAAAAGTAATTTTTTTTGTTTTTGCAAGGATAAAATTCAAAATAGAAATATTTTACTAGCCATGGATTTACAAAGAAAAAACAACCCATGGTTTTTGAAAACAATACATGGTTTTGGAAATTTATCCACATATTCTACAGGGGTAAAAATAATTTACAGGTGAATTTACAAAAGGAAGTTAAAAGGGAAAACAACACATGGATTTGAAATACAGGATGGTTATATAAATAAATATGTTGAAATTTCAATTATGAATTTCATTCAAGAGTTTAATCAAAATATTTTGGAAAATTATATTTATATTTTTCCAAAATATATTGCGACAATAATGAAATGATGAAAATCCAATAATAGAAATAAACAAAATACAGTGAAATACGTAGACAACAAAGAATTTATGCCAGCAAAGCAACAACATCACACATTTGGAGGGTCAATCACCACCAACAATCCACAAAGATAGTGCCAAGTACATTCATTAGTTTTGAACCCCAATATTTTAGTTCTATTTGTGTAACACATTTAGAGAGATTTGTAATAAATATTGATATTTTATCAAGATATTTTAGTTTAGATGAGTATAAATACTTCATTGTTTGAAGTATTTAGGTTAATATCTAAGTATAGTTTTCCTACTGAGCAATTGTAATTTTCAAATTTTGTTGGAGCATCAATAATACAAGGACTTATTACAGGATTCATGTTGTGTATTCACTGGTGAAGTTTCTTATTCTGTAACTATTTTTTTCATTGTTTTTCCTTTCTCTGTAAATCTTAACAATCTTAATTGTAAAAAAGAAAGTGTGATGAATAGGACATGTTAATAAGAACACCTTATTCTGCCTGTTTTAAAATTACATGTTTTCTACTGAGGTCAGATTGAAGAATACTTAATTGCTTTTCAATCTCTACTAAATTCCATATTTCTTCCACTTCCATAATTCACTTAAAACCCTAAAAGATCCAAAGTGGTGCAACCTAGCTTTCCCTATTTCACTCAAGCTTGATACTTCTTCAAATTGATCACCCCGAACCTCTTTGACTCCATTGCCCAATGGCCTTCCCTTGTTGTTCCAACCAAACCAATTCAAAAATCAAACTTTGAGCCCATTATCTAGCATAAAATTTTCAAGAAAACAAAGCTAAATTTTACAGATATATCCCTCTTTGAAGCTGGCAGGGTTAGATCCCATCTTTCAAAGAGGTTTTGATGTTACCTCCGATTTTTTTTCTTTAGCCTTGAAATTACGGAGTGCCAACATAGTGGTGACCATACTGGGGAAAAACATTTTATATTCCTCAAAAAAGTGTATCAAGTTCCAAATCTAATTACTGACAGTGGACAATGATTAGACACAAGAAGGATGAATTATTCACCTGGAGACTCCATGTTCAAAGTATCCAAAGCTTCAAAGTTTTCAGTGTGACTCCACTATTAGAGAATCTAGGTTTTAGAGCATTCATGATGACATCCAAAGCTTCATGTTGGGTATACGACCAAAGTCCCACATTGACTAGAAGTGGGGAGGATCATGGGTATATAAGGATGGACAAATATCTCCATTGGTATGAGGCCTTTTGGGGTAAAGCCCATAAGCAAAGCCATGAGGGCTTAGGCCCAAAGTGGAAAATATCATACCATTGTGGAGATATGTGGTGTCCAGAATCCTTACAAGTGGTATCAAAGCCATGCCTCGAAGTTAGCGAAGTGGATGAATCCTCGAATGCCGAACGAAGGTGGTGGGCCCCGATAATATCACGATGGGATCCATGGATGAGCTCGGTTAGACAGGTGGTATGCTCCGGATTCTTCATGGACGTGTCCTGGTCCCAACACGGTGAAGAGGAGTTGACCTGGGATAGAGCAAGCTCTCGAGGCAGGTGGTGCTCCATGTAAGGCATGTGCTTCCAACGCACTGGAGCGGAGAATCCTGGTTGGTAGAGAGTGGACGGATGGATAATCATTTGAGGGGAGGCTCGATGGTCCTTTGTTCGAGGGGAGGATTGTTGGGTATACGACCAAAGTCCCACATTGACTAGAAGTGGGGAGGATCATGGGTATATAAGGATGGACAAATATCTCCATTGGTATGAGGCCTTTTGGGGTAAAGCCAATAAGCAAAGCCATGAGGGCTTAGGCCCAAAGTGGACAATATCATACCATTGTGGAGATATGTGGTGTCCAGAATCGTTACACTTCAAAGTTTTCAGTGTGACTCCACTATTAGAGAATCTAGGTTTTAGAGCATTCATGATGACTCCACTACACTTTGATTAGATTTATTTCTAAACGAGATGACACAGTATGTGGAAAATATTTTATCTTGTGAATTTTTAAAATAATTCAGGGATGAGTTAGCAGAGTTTCAAATTGATGATTTTTTTTTAACTACCGTGTTTTGTTGTTTGAAATCAAGAAAAATTTCTCCTAAAGGTAAAATTTGTTTTCTTGAGTTAGTTGTAGGAAAATTTGAGAAGGGTATTGAACTTTTGGATTTTCAGATTCAGTGATATAATTTCCAAGATCCTAAACAATTCTTGGAAAATCTTCCTTCTCCAAAGCAAGAGGAGATTGTATTACCTTTTCATTTACAGATTGATGAGAATTATGTTTTCAAGTACAAGACTGAAAATGTAGAGTTAGAATCAAGGTTTAGCCTTGAAGATACAACTAATGAAAAATCCATGATCAATTGGTCATTGAAGACGTGAAAGATAACATAATAAATAATGTTTTATTGATCCTATATCAAACTACATGGAGGTTCTTTTCAGCTTAAGTGTTCAACCATGTTTTCACTATAAGGACCATATCCATCAGAAGTTGTCATTACATGTTACAACTTTGATTTTTTGGACAAATAGTCAAGTTGTCCTTTTGATTATGCTAACAAGAAGTCAAGCAATCCACTTTGATTATGCTAACAAGAAGTCAAGCAATCCACTTGTTTCAACAAATACTTGACTGGATTCATTGACATTTTTGTATTACTTGATTCAACATGATTTTCAGCAATATAGGGTAAGTACTAGTGTGCAAATAAGCTCAGTTCTTTGAGAATTTTCCAAGAATTTTTTCCAGTTTCAGTTTCAAATTTCGTTTCAGATTTTAGTTCAGTGTGTTTTAGATTTCAGTGTGCAGAATGGTTTTGATTTCAAATTGAATAATTTCAGTCACAGAGGTTTTTATGACAGAGCAGGTTGCAGATTCGGGATCAACCTAATGGATCATGCTACTAGTCTACGGTGTTCTTAGCACCTCACAAGGAGAGTACCATCCCTAGTTGGAGCATATGTTAGCATCCTATAATTTTTATAGGGTCGTTTGATGATTATTGATGATTATTATGTTTGAGATGTTGTAAATAATATTTCATCCTTCAATTTTTTTCCAAGGAGAATCCAAGTATGAAGATCAGAGAGATTTTTTTATAGGAATGGTTGCATCAAATCATGTTGCAGGTGCTCCCATCAGAAAGTGCTCAAAGGAATATTTCCAATAGTATATCGGGTGAGTCAAACCGACTTCTAGATCTCAATATACAGAAAGTTGAAGTTTGCTCCTGAGTACATCAAAGTAAGAGAAATTATTTATTTTTAATTATTAAAATTAATTCAGAAATAAATAAATAAATACAAACTCTAAATCATTAGAAACATATTTATCATAGTAAATACATTGAATATTTTGCAATCATATGTTTATGTACATGAGAGGAAAAACATGTAAAGGAGGATATAAGGAAAAGTAAAAATGAGCTTTTACAAAGAAGATAGATGTATTTTTTTACAGGGATAAAATTCAAAATGGAAATATTTTACTAGCCATCTATTTACAAAGAAAAAACAACCCATGGTTTTTGAAAACAACACATGGTTTTGGAAATTTATCCACATATTCTACAGGGGTCAAATAAATTGACAAGTGAATTTACAAAGGAAGGTAAAAGGGAACAAAACACTTGGATTTGAAATACAAGATGGTTTTATAAATAAATATGTTGAAATTTCAATTATGATTTTCATTCAAGAGTTTCATCAAAATATTTTGGAAAAATATATTGTGACGATAATGATCATAAACAGAATAGGGAGACATCAAAGCAACAACATTGCACATTTGGAGGGCTAGTCACCACTAGAAATCCACAAGGATAGTGCCAAGTAGATTCATTACTTTTGAATGTCCAATATTTCAGTTCTATTTGTGTAACACAGTTAGAGATATTTGTAATAAATCTTGATATCAATATATTTTATTTTAGAATTTGTATAAATACTTCATGATTTGAAATAATAGATGAGTGGGATTTGTAATGAGGAAGACTACCATTCACTGTAAAGTTTTTCATTGAGTTCAAGTGACAATTTGCAATTAATACAAGACCAGTTGCTTTAGGATTCATGTGGTGTACGAAATGGTGATGTTTTTCTTCTGTTAATGTGTTTATCCATTGTTTTTCTTTCTCTGTAAATCTGAAAATCTTAATTGTATAACATAAATTGTGATGAATAGGATATGTAAATTAGAACACCTTGTTCTGGATGTTTTCAATTTACATGTTTTCTACTAAGGTCAGATTGAAGAATACTTAATTTCTTTTCAATCTCTATTGAATTCCGTATTTCTTCCACTTCCATAATCCATTTAAAACCCTAAAATATCTAAAGTAGTACAACCTAGCTTGCCCTGTTTAAGTCAAACTTGATACTTATGAAAATTGATCACCCCAAGCCTCTTTAACTCCATTGCCAAATAACCTTCTGTTTTTGTTCCAACCAAACCAATTCAAAAACAAAAATTTGAACCCATTAACTAGCCTAAAATTTCCAAGAAAACAAAGCTAAATTTTATAGAGAGATCCCTCCCTAGAGATGGCAAGGCTAGATCCTAACTTCCAAAGAAGTTTTGATGTTACCTCTGAGTTTTTTTTCTTCAGCCTTGAAATTACGAAGTGCTAACAAACTATATTATTGGTAGATATGATGGTTTTGTTGCAAACAAATTTTTCTCTCTTTCCATTCTTATTTTGAAATTTATCTCTTTGTTTTATTGGACACTTGCAGTAAAATGTGGAAAGTAGAATACATATATTAATTCTCAATCCCTTCTATTCTCTTATGCTAACTCAATTTCTCAGATTCATAATTCCATGACCCTTTCCATCAGTGTAGTGACTAATAATACCATAATGTGGCTTGTCAAGTCCTAAAAATTGATGATAAAACTTCACATTTTCTATTGTCTTGTTTTGAGCCTTGGTTTGCTTAGCTATAGTAGACTAACTGGACATAACAGCTACATCAAAATTTTATATGTATACAAATATCTCCAACATTTTGTTTTTTAAATTTCTATGGGTTGATTGAAGGAACAATGAATATGACAAACTTTCTTTGTTGTTTTATATTGCCTGATACAAAGAGTTGTGTGAATGATGTATCATGACACTCCATAAAGGAAACAAAGGCAAAGACTCTCTCGCATGCAATTCTTTACAATATTTATGATAATCAATTTTTGTTACTATGTATTGTCGAAATACCTATTCACAATCTTGGGCTTTTTTTTCATGGATTTACTAGATAAGTCCACACAGTGTCACAACACACCAAATTGGTTCAAGTATTCATGGTTTGGGTATAGGGGCTACAACACTTGATTGGGCGGGAGTTTAATCATATCTTGGAAGTCCACTTGTCACCCCTTGGTTTTCCATAGTTAACATTGGCATTGGTGTTTTCCTATTTATTTATGTTTTCATTCCTCTGTCATATTGGAAATTTGATATCTATAATGCACAGAGGTTTCCAATTTTCTCAAGTCAACTATTCACATACACTGGTCATAAATGCAATACAACACAGATTCTCACACCAGAGTTTGACTTAAACATTGAGGCTTATGATAAATACAACTAACTGTATCTTAGCACTTTTTTTGCTTTCTCCACTGGATTGGTTTTGCAAGGATTGCTACAACACTTACCCATGTTATAATCTTCAATGGAAGGTGAGTTTGCTCATAACATTTTCTTTGTTTTCCTAATACCATTCCATATTGGATTAGCATTATTAGCAGAAATTGCATCACTTTGATCTTGGTTTTTCAATTCATAGGATTAAGCAATGGCGTGTGTGTGTATCTATATACATCAAACATAGTACATGCATCATATACTATATAGTCATTTTCTCATCTCCATGTATTATGATTTTTGTTACATTTTTTTTCATTCACTCTGGAGTTGCTTTGATTCATTCAATGACATGTCCATCAAAAGAAACTTACCAAACATTTTTCTGTGAAATGAAATACTTAAGCAAAACAGATCTTCTATAAACACTGATAAACCCAATTTCCATGCACACTTAATGAGATATTACAATGTTGTACCACAGTGGTGGTTTCTTATCCTACTTGCAGGAAGCATGGCTCTGTAACTTATTCTTTCCATTATATGGAAGGATGATATCCAACTTCCATGGTGGGGCATGCTACTGGAATGTGGGCTTGCATGCATATTAAGTCTTCCCATTGGAGTGATTCAGGAAACTACAAATCAGGTCCAAAACTTTCCCATCCTTTCTTGTTAAGCAGTAAAATTTTTCATATTCAATCTGCTTAATGCCAGACTAATGAGCAAGAGATGTCTCTGTGTACGATGCTGCCAGGGTACCTGTTTTATAATCTCATTAATTTAGGCAATTATTGTATGGATATCATCATTGATTAACCATTTCTTTTGGAATATGCATCTTATATTTCATCACTAGAATATAAAAAGGTACATCAGCAATGATTCAACATGGAGTCAAGGTGCAATTATCCAGGTTTAGCCTCCATACTAAGCAAGGAGAGTTAGCATGTCCACCTTGGCTTTGACTTCAAGAGATCAATGTATTTTCTCAAGTTGCCAATTCTAGTTGAAACCTGTATAAACAGCTCTGATTACAAATTGTAACTTCAAACAAATGTGATTGATCAGTTTTCCCTGAAAGGTTTCATAACTCAAATTTTCCATTAAAAGGATATTCCCATTAATGATATTACATACTATATTTTTCTTCTTGCCTATCAGACCATCCATATGTTATATATTGCTTCCTTCTTATTGAAATATCCATTTCCCCATAAAAGCCCTATGAACAGGGGCAAAAAAAATGAATTCTATACTCACGAGAAAACTATGCTAGTTTCAGATTAATCTAATTTTTCAAACTTAAAGAAAATGAGCTTATGTTATTTCCTTTTCATTTCTGAACAAAATTGATACTGGAAAAGATGCAATTATCTTTCCTTCCAAGAGTACATAAAAGGAAATCGTTACATCAAAACCTCTCCCATGCCTACCCATGCCAGTAAAGCAACTGTGAGCTCAAGTTTTTTTTTGTGCCCATTGGATTGTAATAGGGCTGGCTATTTGAAGTGAACTAGACTCATGCTTACATCTATTTGTTATCTTTGTGAAAACAAAAACCATGTTACAATGTTGTTGCAGAATTTATTATTGGATCCTTATTACCTAGAAAACCAATTTCCAATATCCTTTTCAAGACTTATAGAAGGATTAGTACAATACATGCTCTTTCTTTTCTTGCAGACTTGAAGATTGGGCACTACATGAAGATTCCTCCACGTTGCTGTTGGAATATTGAGAATTCCAAATGGAGAGAGTAAGCTCCTCTCCTCTAAACACAGAGAAATTAAAACTAAAATTTGCTTGCAGACAGAGATGGCATGAAAATGCTTTCTTCTATTTCATTAACAGAACTTAAAAAAAACTGTTACAAAAGTCTTCCTCAATGGAAGGATTCACAGAATAAGACTGCTACAGACGCAGTGCTCTAGAACAAGTCTCTGTCTCTGTAAAAACAAAACTCTCTGTCTCATAAACCCAACACTGCTGTGTTTTTCTTCTTTTCGCGCTGCTGTGCGAAGAACTAAACAAATAACATTACATACATGGCTCTCGGGCCTTTTACATTATATATATGGCGCGGCGGGAACAAAAACCCAAAAACGAGGAAATAAATCAAATACAAAGGAAAAACCTTTGCGGAACATAAAACTTAACTTAGCGCGACGTACGAGTGGGGACCACATCGCAGTTGGCCATTTTGCGATTTTCTATGGCGAAATAACAAAACTTGCGACGGTGCGATATTGCGATGGTGCATATCGCAACTTTCAAACTGGCGGAACATATATAACACGTGATTGTGCGATATGGTGATTACAACTGGACTTGCGATTGTGCGATCGTGCGATGGTGCAACGATCGCACATCGCAACTTTCAACGGTGGTTTGGCATGGGCGGAGGGCGATTATGCAACATTGCAATGTTGTGATGGCGCAACCATCGCACATCGCAGATTTCCACATCAACAAGACACTTGCGGTCTCAAACTTGCGATCTGCGATTTGCGCTTTGGCGCTTAAGTGGTAGGGACCACTTGTCCGGCCTTTTCATAACTTTTAAGTTCTCCGCCTGTTTAATCAATTTCATTCATTTCGGGTTGTTGAGGGCTTTAAAGCCCGAAATTATTGTCTTTTAATAAGTCTTCTCCTCCGTAGTCTTGAACTACAAAATTCTTCATTCTTCTTAACTGCGTGTTGTTGTACACTCAATCTCTGCTGCTGCTGCTGTACTCGTTTCTTCTGCTCAAACACACAGAAGATGACTTTAATATTTCCAACACTCCCCCTTAAAGTCAGCTACTGGGTTATCTATCATACCCAAACATTTTCTTAAAAATTCAAATGTCTTCTGTCCCAATGATTTAGTTAAAATATCTGCATATTGCTCCTCTGTTTTACAATGTTGTAAAACAATTTCTCCATTGTTCACTAATTCTCTGATATAATGAAATTTTGTGTCTATGTGTTTCGTTCTCTTGTGAAACACAGAATTCTTTGATAATGCAATAGCTGAGCTATTGTCACAATAAATCACAGTGCCCTTTACCTGTTCTTGGCACAAACTTCTCAACATTCTTCTCATCCAAATTGCTTGAGACGCTGCTGCTGTAGCTGCCACATATTCTGCCTCTGCTGTAGATAATGCTACAATAGGCTGTTTCTTGGAAGCCTATGAAATGGCTCCTAAACCCATATGAAAAACATAACTGGAAGTGCTATTCCGATCATCTACACTTCCAGCCCAATCACTGTCAGTGTATCCAACTAATTCTGAATTTTCTGAAGCTGTATACAAAATACCAAATCCTTTTGTTCCTTTCACATACCTCATAATTCTCTTTGCTGCTTGCCAATGTGCTTCTTTTGGCTTCTCCATAAATCTGGAAATTAAGCTAATAGCATGCATAATATCCGGCCTAGTTGCAGTCAAGTACATCAGGCTGCCAACTATGCTTTTATACAAACTTGGATCAAAATCCTTACTGCTGTCATCCTTACTCAACTTCAATCCCATTACAGTGGGAGTAATTGCAGCTTTGCACTCCTGCATATTAAATCTTTCTAAAACTTGATTCACATATTTTGCTTGAGAAATAAAAATTCCTCTTTCACCTTGCTCCACTTCTATTCCCAAGAAGTATCTTAATAAACCCATGTCAGTCATTTCAAATTCATCTTTCATGACTGTTTTAAAATTTTCAACAAGGTAATCATCATTACCTGTAAAAATTAAATCATCAACATATAAAACAACAATTAACATCTTACCATCCTTTTCTTTGATGTAGAGGGTGGGTTCTCCCTCACACTTTTCAAATCCATTTTCCAGTAGATAGGAGTCTATCCTACTGTACCATGCTCTTGGTGCTTGCTTCAGCCCATAAAGAGCTTTCTTCAGTTTGCAGACCTTATGCTCTTGGCCTTTCTTCTCATATCCCAAAGGTTGTTCCACATATGCCTCTTCCATTAAAACTCCATTTAAAAATGCAAATTTTACATCCATCTGGTATACTTTCTGTTGAGGAGGTAAATCCCCTCTGCGGACAGAGGCGATCCCTACTAGCCCAGCAGGGGTCTAGCAACAAACAAACAATGCTATGACGCAAGCTCCTAGTTACGAATGAAAGACTTGGGATAAGAGCCTACCTGGATTCCAACGCTAGATCCGAAGAAGAAGATGTCCCCGTCCTTCAGCACAGCGGTCACAATCCTTCCACGATCTAGTGGATGAACACACACAGAAAAGCAGCAGATACATGCATAGGAACCGGCATACGTAACTAAACATCGGTCGAAAAAGATATTACTCATTAACATGATAGAAAAAGGTGGAACCCGCAATCTTAGTCATCTATTAAAGTGATAAACGAATAAAGTTACAACCAAGTTGCGACGTGTGACTTCCTTCGAACGGGTCTCCGGTTGTCCACGTCTGTAAAGCTCGCGAGAAGGAAACCTCTCCGAAGGTCTCGTAACAATGGTCTCCTCGCTTGAATGAGCCTTAAGGGGAAAGAAGGGATTCTTTACGGCACAAAGGCACTTGGGAATGAGGAGATGCAAAGCTTCGGCACTTCAAGGCTAGCTTGCCATGGATGCGGAAACAGCTTATATAGATGGAGGAAGGAGAGTTGGGATCCCTACAATCATGGGATTGGCCCTATCCTCAAGGAAGCTTCCATGAGAGGTGGAAAACCACTTCCTCTACATGGAAATTCGAAGCCAACCTCCCAACTCAAATTAGAGACCAGTTTAGGAATTGGTTGGGGTCAATCTTCTGCCATTTATTCTTAAAAAACACCCCTTATTAAGCCTGGCGCGGGTGCGGCTCTGAGACAGAGCACCAATTGGCACGCCTTATTTGGAGGATTTTCCCCCTTGGCACGAGGGCTGAACTGTGTATCCGCGCCAATGCAAAAAACTATTTTCATGGATTTTTGCAAGGAGATGTCTCAAGGGGAAATGAAGCTCATACTCGGAGGGATGCATTGATGATGTTTTCAAGGCATGACGATTGTTCACGAGTCACATAATGGGTCCTCCATTGTGCGGGACGAGGGAATAGTAGAGCCGGTGATAAATTGCGTGGCAACGAGATGCCCCCTAAAGCATGAGGCCCGAGAGAGAGGGTGAGAAATGCTTTAAAGTATCAGCGAAGGCCGCGGGATCGGAAGACACAGAAAGATACGACTGATGTCTCAAGTACATGATGTATATATATGGTATGGACGCAGCCATCCGAACAGAGTATGCTATAATCCGGATCCAGGGTATGGGCGCAGCCATCCAACTAAGATCAAACAAATAGACTCAGGTA